>JAABOM020068293.1:0-38617 GCA_011800125.2 Solanum clarkiae | reverse complement strand
TTTTTTCTCCACCTCTTCTCTTGACCAATCAGAGAAGAGGGAAAAAAACTCTTCTTACACGTTTACAGCTGCAAATTGCAAATTGCTGCAAATTGCAAATTGCTGCAAATTGCAAATTGCTGCAATTTGCAGCACACACTTCTTGACCAAAATGTAAGGCAAAGGCAATTTGCCTTCCTTTTTAAATGGGTGTGGACCCTACACTCAGAAGGTTGATAAAGGTGATCTCTTCCTTGTGGAAAGTTGCTACTTAGAAGGTCGATGTATTCTTGTGTAAAGTTGATGCTCAGATTTTCACTGAAACCAAATTCTAAAAAAGGTTTGTTTGCTATTCTGATCAAGTTGCTTGACTTAATTCTTCTTGTTTCTTTGAAGTTACTCTTCTTTTTCTTCCTCTTTTCTAACATTAAATAGGTTAAAAGTTTCATAAACTAGTCTGTTTTGGGATGTACAAATAGTAAAAAGATTTATGTTACTCGAACTCTTCAAAAGTGTCGGTGGGTGCGTGTCGGATTTTCCAAAAGTAGTGTATTTTCAGATAATCCGGTATGGGTGCGGCATTTAAAGTGAAGAGTCCACGCAACTTAGGAAAAGATCATTATGCTTAGCTTTCTAATAGTTGAGTCGATTTTGTGACTGTATACAGTGTGTAGTCGATACGTTTCATAAGCTAGTCGATTTTGTGAACTGTATAATGTTGATTATATTGAGCCTGAAGATTCATATCTTATATACAGTTTGTATCATCTTTGAAAAGCTCCTGAACAATTGTGTCGTTGGTGTTGAGATTAATATTTCATTGATGCTCCTGATGTTGATATTCATATTTCATTGATGCTATTGGAATAGACCATCATTCAATTCATTTCAGAGCTAAAATTAGGATGAGTTTGACTTGCTACTCCTGGACTTTGCCATCATTCAATTCGTTTCAAAGCAAAAAATTAGAATAAGTTATACATTCGACGTGCAGTTCCTGTATCTTGGTGATCCTTTCTTGGCCATCATTTGGGCCCTGGAATTGGCCATCATTCAGTCCCTGGAATTAGGATAAGTTATACTTGATGTTCCTGGAGTTGGACATCATTCAGTCTCTAATACTATTAAACTCATCACTTTGTATTCTATTTGCAGCCCTGTATCTTGGTGATCCTTTCATTTTTCTTAAAGTAGAAAGATAATAGGTGTGTCGCTGGTTTGGACTGTAAGGGCAATGATTTTAGTGTAAGCAATGTAAAGATTGTAGTTAACAATTGCTAGATAAATCAATTTCGAAGTGTTGCATTAAAATATTTCGTAAAACATATACTCGAATACCAGCCAGAAGTTCATATTAAAGTCAAGAATTTGTGGATATTAGATTACTACTACACAGTAAGTATTTCATTTGATTTTAGTAACACTACTTCCGCAGTAGCAGTCCTCCAAGTAGGATCCAAGATTACATCATTTTCAGGAATATGTAAACCAGTAACTTCAAAGAGTGATAAATGGGAAAAAAGAGAATTTACCGTGACTTCAATAGGAACACATGTATCAATTCGATGCTGAAAGTAGAAGTCAATGCAGTCAACATTTAACCGCTTTAAGGTGACTTTCTTATAGGTTTTTTCATCTCCTTTGAGAAAACGATAGTACTGGATATAGTTTTGGTAGTTAGTTTAAGCTCAAATATAGTACTGGATATAGTTTTGGTAGTTAGTTTAAGCTCAAATTCAAAGTGAAACAAAGACATCAAGATTACTATCTAGGATAGGGTAGATATTGTATAGGTCTAGCCACTTGGTAGGTTGCGTGCAACTGTAAGCTTTAATCACTGGTTGTGCAATTTTACAACTTTTCTCGTATACTATTAAGCTTCAAATCTTATAAATTTCTTCTGAATAGTGAGGTTCAAGTGATGGCTGTTCGATTTTAATTTGTGAAATCATATCATCTAGATCACTAGAGATTCAAAAAAGATTGGGCAACACTAACCTAACACAAACTCTGGACTCTTGATCTTTCGAGAAAGCCTCAAGCCAACTGAAAGTTACCTTAAATTCAGGACTGTATACCTTCCTAATGTGAGCATAGAATCTTGGCATGATATAGTTGAGATTCTATGCCCACATTAGGAAGGTATACGTCCTGAATTTAAGGTGATTTTCAGTTGGCTTGAGGCTTTCTCGGAAGATCAAGGGGCCAGAGCTTGCATTAGGGCAGTGTTGTCCAATCTTTTTCAAATCTCTAGCGATCTAGGTGATATGATTTCACAAATTAAAATAGAACAACCATCACTTGAACCTCACTATTCAGAAGAAATTTATAAGATTTGAAGCTTAATAATATAGAAGAAAGGTTATAAAACTGCACAACCAATGATTAAAGCTTACAGTTGCGCGCAACCTTACTAGTGGCTAGAGTTATACAATATCTACCCTATCTGAGCTAGTAATCTTGATGTCTTTGTTTCACTTTGAATTTGAGTTTTAACTACCAAAACTATATCCAGTACTATATTTGAACTTAAACTACTACCAAAACTATATCCAGTACTATCATTTTCTCAAAGGAGATGAAAAAAGCTATAATAAAGTCACCCTAAAGCGGTTCAATGTTGACTGCATTGACTTTTACTATCAGCACTGAATTGATACATGTGTTCCCATTGAAGTCACAGTAAATTTTCCTTTTCCCATTTATCACTCTTTGAAGTTACTGGTTTACTTATTCTTGAAAATGATATAATCTTTGATCCTACACGGAGGACTGCCACTGAGGAAGTAGTTTTACTAAAATCAAATGAAATACTTACTATGTAGCAGTAATCTAATATCTACAAATGCTCTTGACTTTAATATGAACCTCTGGCTGGTATTCGAGTACATGTTTTACTAAATATTTCAATGGAACACTTCGAAATTGATCGATCTAGCAGTTGTTAGCCACAACCTTTATATTGCTTACACTAAAATCATTGCCCTTAAAGTTCAAACCAGAAACACATCTCCCATCTTTCTACTTTAAGAAAAAAGAAAGGATCACCAAGATAGAGGATTGCAAATAGAATATAGATTGATGAGTATAATAGTGCGTTACGGACTAAATGATGGCCAATTTTATGGCCTGAATGATGCCAAGAAAGGATCATCAAGATACAAGGACTGAACGTGTATATATATTGTCAGATGTCTAATGTATAACTTATTCTAATTTTTTTTCTTTAAAACGAATTGAATGATAGCCAATTCCAGGAGCAGCAAGTCAAACTTATCCTAATTTTTAGCTCTGAAATGAGTTGACTAATGGCCTATTCCAGGAGCATCAATGAAATATGAATCTCAACTCAAAGAAATAATTGTTCAGGCACTTTTCAAAGACGATACACTTTGTATATAAAATATGAATCTTCAGGCTCAACATAATCAACTTTGTATAGTTCACAAAATCGACTAGCTTATGAAATTTATCAACTACACCCTGTATACAGTCACAAAATCGACTCAACTATTAGAAAGCTAAACATAATGAGCTTTTCAATATTTGTACATTTGAAAATAGACTAGTTTATGAACGTTTTAACCTATTTAATTAACGTTAGAAAAGAGGAAGAAAAAGAAGAGTAACTTTAAAGAAACAAGAAGAATAAAGTCATCTGAAGAAGCAACTTGATTTGAAGAGCAAACTGTTAGCCAATTGGCATTTCTTAACTTCCAACTTAGTATTTTTTTTTCTTTTTGCTGTGTATTTTAGGTTACAGCTTTCCTATTTTCTAGCAAAAGACTTGGTAAAAGTTAGTTGCTTATTTTCTGTATTAGTGTCCCTTTATGGCTGATTAGTGGTGCATTTTCCTATTCAGTTTTATCCACTTTGTAAGTGGCTAATAGATAGGAAATAGTTATCTTTTACTTGTATAAATTCAGATGTTTCTCCGTGTTAATTGCTATGCTGAAATTTTAACCTCTTCTTTGAGTTTTTATACATGCTTCAATTTTAAGAGTGGTTAGTTTTTCTAACAGTGGTATAAGAGCCTCTAGTTGATCTTATGGGACCTACAACACAAATGGCATCCAAAAGTCTACCTTTCGATCCACCATTTACTTTCACCAGTGAAAATTACCAAATTTGGTCCGTGAAAATGCAAGCTTTTTTTAGAAGCTTATGACCTTTGGAGAACTGCGATGGAAGATAAACCAATTGCTTCTCTACCAGAAAATCCTACTTCAACTTAGATCAGATCCAACAGTGAAGAGAAGGCAAAGAAATCTAAAGCCAAGTCACTGATACAGAAAGCTGTGGCAGATTTCATATTCTATAGAATCATGGCTTGTAAAATAACAGAAGAGGTTTTGACAGGTTGAAAGAGGAACATCAAGACAGAGATAGAACATGTCAAATGCAAGTGTTGAACCTGAAAAGAGAGTTTGAGTCCCTGCATATGCAGGAGGATGAAGCAATCAGCAAGTATGCTGATTAAATCTCCTTAATTATTAATAATATTGGACTTCTTGGTAAAGAATTTATAGACAACCGGGATTGTGGAGAAAGTTATTGTGACTCTTCCTGAGAGGTTTGAATCTAAGATTTCTTCTTTTGAAGAATCCAAGGACTTGAGCAGAATCTAATTAGGTGAATTAATGAGTGCTCTTCAAGCTCAAGAGCAAAGAAGGACTATGAGACGGGATAGGTCTGTACAAAAGAAAATTTTGGGTAAAGGAAAGCAACAATTTAACCAAAAGAAAAAGGGGAAACATTATGGAGGAAACAATAGTGGAGATTTGAACCAAAAGTTCCCTCCTTGCAAACATTGCAAGAAAAAAATACACATCTCGAGAAATATTGCTGGTGGAGAATCGATGATGTATGCGGCAACTGTAAGTAGACGGTGCACATATCTAAGGTTCGTAAATCCAGAACAAAGGCCTCTAGAGATTTTCAAGAACAAATCTTAGAAGCTTCATATGCACATGAAGAGCAACTCTTTGCAATTTCACACTTTTTAGCCAATGGATCCTCTGATTCATGGCTTCTCGATAATGGTTGCACACATCACTTGTGCAATGATACTGAAATGTTCTAATTCCTTGATGATACTTACACATCCAAGGTAATAGTGAGAAATGGTGAGGTTGTAGATGTCAAAGGCAAAGGTACAGTGTCTATCTCAACAATATCATGTATCAAAACTATTCCTGTTGTTTTGTACACACTTGATATGAGTCAAAATTTGTTAAGTGTTGGACAAATGCTTGAAAATAATTGGAAAAATGCTTGAAAATAATTATTCTCTGCATTTTAAGAACCGTGAATGTATTGTTTTTTATCCTTCTGGAGTAGAACTATTTTGTTTCAAGGTGAGCAATAGGATGTTTTTAGTTGATTGGAAGAAAATAACTGAGCAGGCTTACACCAATACTTCACAAACATGTACAAACCTGTAACATAAAAGGTTTGGTCACTTCAATCTGAGAAGTATTACAAAGATGAAAAAGAACGATCTAGTCGAACATATGCCTGAAATTCTTTCTAATGATCAATTTTGTGAAACCTGCTAGCAAGGCAAGAAAACAAAATTGCCATTCCAATTAATTCAAGTATGGAGAGCTAACCAGAAACTTCAGCTCATTCATACATATGTTTGCGGCCCAAGGAGAACAGATTCCTTGAGTGGTAACAAATATTTTCTCCTCTTTATTGATGACTACACTAGATTGTGTGGGGTTTATTTCATTAAACTGAAGAGTGAAGTCTTTAATGTTTCTAAACAATTTAAAGCTTTAGTAGAGAATCAATGTAATCTCAGTATTAAAGCTTTGAGGTTTGACAATAGAGGAGGATATACTTCTTCTCAGTTTGTGGAGTTTTGTAATCACATAGGTATTGAACATCAGTTGACACTACCGTATACTCCACAACAAAATAGCGTGTCTAAAGGGAAGAATAGGACAGTAATGGAGATGGCCAGGTGTCTTTTGCTTGAAAAAAAGATTCTGAATCAGTTTTGGGCGGAGGTAGTCAACACCTCAGTGTATTTGCTGAATAGATTAACTACTAAGGCCTTGCAGGACATGACTCCTTATGAAGCTTGGTATGGGAACAAACCATCAGTATACCATCTCAGAATCTTCGAGTGTATATGTTATTATCAAGTTCCAGAATCAAAGAGGATTAAGCTGGACAATAGGGCTCAGAAGGGCATATTTATGGGCTATAGTTCATCCAAAGGATATAGGATTTTCTATTTAAAAATAGAAAAACTATAAGCTAAGAAGTGAAGTTTAATGAAGTAGACACTTGGTATTGGAAAAATCAGAAGACCACTTTTTCTGATCTAAAAGAGCAGCCTGAACTTGCGGAAGATGAACTAGTAGATGACATACCAGTGCGGGGCACGCGATCCTTAAAAGATGTTTATCAGTGGTGCAATTTGGTTGTCTCTGAACCAATAAGCTATGCTGAAGCACAAGATTCTCAGGCATAGAGGAGAGCTATGCAAGCAGAAATAGACATGATCGAGAAGAATGGAACCTAGCAGCTCGTTGTTAGGCCTAGAAATCGCAAGGTGATTGGAATAAAATGGATTTTCAAAACAAAACTCAATCCTGATGACTCAGTTTGCAAGTATAAGGCTAGATTGGTGATGAAGGAACACACAACAATATGGTATGGATTACCATGAAATGTTTGCCCCAGTAGCAAGGTATGACACAATCAAGCTTATTCATGCATTTGTATCCCATAGTTCCTGGCAGATTCATCACTTTGATGTCAAATCAGCTTTTTTGAATGTTTTTATTGCTGAAGAGATCTATGTAGAGCAATCCTGATGGTTTCTCAATTCCTGGAAAAAAGGATCAAGTTTATCTCTTAGAGAAGGCTTTGCATGGCCTAAAACAAGCCCCAAGAGCATGGCATGAAAGGATGGACAATCATCTCATCCAACTTGGCTTCAGTACAAGTCAAAGTGAAGCTACTCTATATGTGAAAGTCACAGATGGTGAGTCCTTAATTGTCTCAATTTATATGTATGACATGTGTGTTATAGGAAGCAAAATGTAACTAATCCAAAGGTTCAAGGATGAAATGGAGAAAGTCTTTGAGATGACTAATCTTGGAGTCATGAAGTACTTCCTTGGTATGAAAGTCTTGTAGTCCAGTGATGGTATATTTATATGCTAGCAGATATACATTTCAGATATTCTAAATTGGTTCAAAATGCAAGACTGCAAACCTATGAGTACTCCAATGTCTACTGGTGTAAAGCTTGGCAAGGATGAGGATACTGAAAAAGTGGATGATCGTTTGCATAGAAGCTTAATCGGCAGCTTTCTATATCTAACCGCAAGCAGACCTGACAATCTGTTTGCTGTAAGTTTGCTCTCTGGGTTCATGCATTCTCCTAGAGACACAATTCACAGCAACTAAAAGAGCGTTAAGGTATATTAAAGGAACCAGTAAGTTTGGAATTTTCTTTCCAACACCTACTGAAGTGACTACGAATCTGTTCGGTTACTCTGATAGTGATTGGGGTGGCGGCATTAATGATTCTAAAAGCACTTCTGGATATCTATTTTTTTTGGGTCCAAGTATTTTAAGTTGGAACTCTAGGAAACAAGAAACTACAACTGAATCAACAACAAATGTTGAATATGTAGCTCCTGCATCTGCTGTAAACCAAGCTATCTTGCTAAGTAAGATGTTGAAGGATTTGGGCCATAAAAAAACTGAAGCTACCAGGATCATGTGTGACAATAGTTTGGCGATTTCAATCCCCAAAACCCAGTGTTTCATGGTCAAACTAAGCATATAAAGATCAAGTATCCTTTTATTAGAGAAGTCCTACGGTCCAATAAAGTGTTGCTTGCTCATTGCTCATCCGAGAACCAGCTAGTTGACATTTTCACTAAGTCTCTGCCAAAGGAAAGGTTTGAAGATCTGACGCAAAGAATTGGAGTTCTTCAACAAAATGCCAAGGAGGAGTGTTAGCCAATTGGTATTTCTTAACTTCCAGCTTAGTGTTTTTTACTATTCTTTTTACTGTGTTTTTAGGTTACAACTTTCATATTTTCTTGAAAAATACAGGTCAAAGTTAGTTGCTTATTTTCTGAATTAGTGGCCCTTTATGGCTGATTAGTGGGGCATTTTCCTATTCAATTTTATCCACTTTGTAAGTGGCTAATAGATAGGAAATAGTTATCTGTTTCTTGTATAAATTTAGATGTTCTGCATTTTAATTGCTATGCTAGAATTTTTAACCTTTTCTTTGACTTTTTATACATGGTTCAATTTTAAGAGTAGTTAGTTTTTCTAACACAAACAAACCTCTTCTAGAATTTGGTTTCTCTAAAAATCTGAGCAAACAATTTATACAAGAATCCATCGACCTTCTGAGCCGCAACTTTCCACAAGGAAAAGATCACCCTTTTCGTCCCTAAATGTTGATCTTAAATAAGAGTTTTTCTTGTAGTGAACCTTTTAGACTGAGTTAGACTCAAAGTAAAAGCTACCTATCAATATTCTCGATTTACCCAATGTTGACATTGTTGTCCAAGCTTCAAATATCTAACCGCTGTTTAGGTGAATTCTTTTTCATTTTTTTGGATCTGTCTCGGTGATTTATTGGTAAAGAAAGTTGATAGTTATTGTTGGTAATGAAAATTGTTGAACAAGTAATGAATTAGTGAATCAGCAGAAACCTCTCTCTAGCGGAGATAATTAACATCATTACTTGCCTCCAAAAAATGGAGTTCACGTATACTATTGGGTAGAATGGCAATTGCATGCATGCTGAATTGCTAATAAAAGTTGTACCAAAAAAATGGAACAAGTAAAATGTTACAAAATCTGTATAATAATGTACATAAATAGTTTAGAGATTTGATAGATAATATAGTTGATTGTTAGGGATTTGAATATTTAGTTACCATAGTTAGCTTATTTAGTTATCTTCGTTAGCTTGTCCTTGTCATTATTTATATAATTGTTCTCTTTGAATAATAAATAAGTTATTCTCCCCATGTCTTATCAATAAAATGGTATCAGAGTCATTGCTTCCTTTTTGAGGTGAATTATCTCCCTCATAGCTTTAGGGTTAGTTTCTATCTCAGAGGTTAAGTTCTCTTTTTCTGGGTTGGTTGCTCACAATATAATTTCTTTCCAGTCAGTTCCTTTTTGGAAATTAACGGAGTTGCAGGCTATTTTAAGCCTATCTCTACCAATTTTTTTCTTCGATCACTGGAATTCAGATTCCACTGTGGCCTGGCTTTCCAATGACTTTATTATTTTGAACTTCTCCAATTTCAGGTATTGCTAGTTCAAATCTCCTTTCTAATGCTTAATTGATTCTTTGTCCAGAACCTTTGATTATTTATCTTTCAATTTCTTGTTACTCTGTGAACTGTTGGGTATTCCAGCCATCTGAACACTATTTTAGGGTATTTTGATTTTCTCTGGATTGCTCTATTTGTGAGTTTGCGAATATGGTTTCAGCAAAAGAATTTACTAAAATCTCTCGTCAAAAATCATTGAAGGAACCCATTACTATTAATGCTTTTATGGAGTCATATAAGACATTCCTTATGACATCTTCAAACAAATGGGTGATTGATTCAGGTGCAACAAATCACATGACAGGTAATCCTAATATGTTTTCTAGCTTTCAGTCACATAAAGCGACGTCTCCTGTTGTTATAGCTGATGGATCAACTTGTAGCATTGTTGGATCCAGAAATATGAAACCAACATCCTCTATTACCCTGTCATCTATATTGAGTTTGCCAAAGTTGACCTTTAATTTGATTTCTGCTAGAAAAGTGACCAGAGATCTTAATTGTTACATTTCGTTCTTTCCCAACTATTGTCAGTTTCGTGATCTTAAGACAAATTAGGTTATTGATAAAGGACATGTATCTAGCGATCTCTACATCCTTGATGAATGGGAACCTCGATTTATTGCCAGCTATTGTGTTGTTTCTTTATTTCAAGCACATTGCCGACTGGGACATCCTTCTTTACCTATATTAAAGAAGTTATATCCTCAGTTTCAGAATATGTCTACATTGGAATGTGAGCCATGTCGATTTGCAAAATATCATCATAACTCATCAAGTCTAAGAATCAATAAGCGGGCTAAGTCGGCTTTTGAATTAGTTCACTCTGATGTTAGGGGACCATGTCCGATCATCTTCAAAACTGGACACAAGTATTTCATCACTTTTGTAGATGATTTCTCTCAAATGACGGATTTATTATGTGAAGAGTTGTTCTAAAGTATTCACTTATTTTTGTGACTTCTATGCTGAAATTAAAACTCAGTTCAATGCTTTTGTGCATATTTTAAGAAGTGACAATGCTAAAGAATACATGTAAGAATTGTTTCAGTCATATATGAGACAACATGGTATTCTTCATCAGTCTTCATGTGTTGATACACCTTCTAAAAATGGAGTTGCCGAAAGAAAGAATAGATATCTACTAGAGACAGCTCAAGCACTTTTGTTCCAAATGAAAGTTCCCAAACAGTGATGCAGTTTCTGCAACTTGTTTTCTAGTCAATCGCATGTCATCTACTGTGCTTGTTGGTAATGTGACCTATAGTGTTCTTTTTCCAAATAAGCCACTATTTCCAGTGGAAGTTAAGGTGTGTGGAAGAACTTGTTATATTCGAGATGTTTGACTATCAGTTACCAAGTTAGATCCTAAGGCCTTGAAGTGTGTTTTCTTGGGATACTCTCTCCTTCAGAAAAGATATCGTTGTTACTCTATTGAACTAGAAAAATATTTGGTGTCAACTGATGTAGCCTTTGGGGAAGCTACACCATTCTTCTATGCACCTCGTATTTCTATAAGTCAGGTGGAGGAAGATGAGTAGCTAGTGTACCAGGTTACTAGGGCCACACCAGAATCATCAGATGATGTTTTGCATACACTGTGTAGTTCATCAGTTGAGCACCAATCAACACTAGTTCCATCTACTCTAGAAAGACCGTCGGTTGTTCAGATTTATTCTAGGAGGAGAAATGCTAATGATACCTCTTCTGCACCAGTTCCTTCATCATCAGATCCTGTTCCAAGTGATCCTCTAGATGATCTTGACCTTCCTATTGATATTTGCAAAGGTACACCGCACTTGCAAATCCAAATACTCCATTGGAAATTTTTTTCCTATGATTAGTTATCTCCTGCATCTAGATCTTTGATTGCATCCCTAGACTCTACTTCCATACCAAAAACTGTTAACGAGGCTTTGAATCATTCTAGATGGTGTGAAGCAATGCTTGACGAAATACATGCCTTAGAGGAAAATCACACTTGGGATTTGGTGGATTTACCTAGTGGAAAGAAAGCAGTAGGAAGCAAGTGGGTCTTCATAGTCCAAGTTAATCCAGATGGCTCTATGGAAAGACCTAAGGCTAGACTGGTGGCCAAAGGATATGCTCCGACTTATGGGGTGGATTATTCAGACACCTTTTCTCCCGTTGCCAGACTCACTTCTGTCCGCTTGCTCATTTGTCTAGCTGCTTCTGAGAATTGTCTATTGCATCAGTTGGATATTAAAAATGCATTCCTTCATGGTGATCTCCATGAAGAGGTTTATATGGAGCAACCACTTAGACTCGTTGCTCAGGGGGAGTATGGAAAGGTTTGCCATTTGAAGAATTCCTTACATGACTTGAAACAGAGCCCTCGAGCTTGGTTTGGGAAATTTAGTGAGGTGGTTCAAGATTTTGGATTGAAGAAGAGAAAATGTGATCATTCAATCTTCTACGGACAATCTGCGTCTGGAACTATTCTCCTTGTTGTATATGTCAATGACATTGTCATTACAGGGAGTGATTTTGGAGGAATCTCTTCTCTCAAGTCTTTCTTGCATACTAAGTTTCATACAAAGGACTTAGGACAACTGAAATACTTCTTGGGAGTAGAAGTATCTAAAAGCAGGAAGGATATTTTCATATGTCAGAGAAAGTATATTCTTCACCTACTGGCAGATACCGGAAAGTTAGCAGCTAAACCATGTAGTACTCCAATGGTTCCCAATGTACATATTATTAACAATGATAGTGATCCTTTTGATGATTCGGAGAGATACAGAAGGTTGGTTGGGAAGTTAAACTACCTTACTGTGACTCGTCCAGATATTGGTTTTTGCGGTAAGTGTTGTTAGCCAATCTATGTCTACACCTACGGTCAAACATTGGGAAGCTTTGGAACAGATCCTATGTTACTTGAAAGGAGCTCCTGAACTGGGAATATTATATAGAAATCATGGACATACTCGTGTGGAGTGTTTTGCAGATGCTGATTGGGTTGGATCCAAAATTTATAGAAGGTCTACAAGTTATTGCGTTTTTGTTTGAGGGAACCTAATATCATGGAGGAGTAAGAAGCAGAGTGTTATATCACGATCCAGTGCATAATCTAAGTATAGAGCTATGTCACAGTCTACATGTGAGATTATGTGGATACATTATTTTTTATCTAAAATTGGGATGAACCATCATACCCCAACAAAACTATGGTGTGATAATCACGCTAGTCTTCATTTTGCTCAAATCTGGTGTATCATGAAAGAACCAAACATATTGAGGTTGATTTATTTTATTCGTGAGAAGATTCAGGAGAACTTGATTTGCACTGGCTACGTGAAGACAGGAGAACAACTAGCTGATTTATTTACAAAAGCATTGCATGGAACTCGAGTTGACTATCTTTGTAATAAGCTGGGCATGATCAATATCTATGCTCTTGCTTGAGAGGGAGTGTTACAAAATCTGTATAATACTGTACATATATAGTATAGAGATTTGATAGATAATATAGCTGATTGTTAGAGATTTGAATATTTAGTTATGATAGTTAGCTTATTTAGTTACCTTAGCTTTTCCTCTCCATGTATTTATATCATTGTTCTCTTTGAATAATAAACAAGTTATTCTCCCCATGTCTTATCAATAACATAGGAAAAGCTTCCAATTTCTAAGGTTTCTTCACTGGCAATGTCTCTATGGACATTCGGGAAAATATCCAAATTTGTAGATTTTGTGTTATTGGATTTCAAACATTTTGGTTTGACTTACAGTCTATGTCGCTGGAACGTGATAGTGGCACATGTTAGATTCTCTAAAAGTAGTGTATTTTAAAAATTGGTGGGTTGAAAATTTGAGTTCTTTCTCTACGTCTGGATCAAGCAATAAGAAATAGCATTGGGGCACTTGCAGCGGCTGACGTTGTCATTGGCACTATGTATTTAGGCAGTAAGGGCAGTGGAGAGCAAAGAGGTTCGAGAGAGGTTACTGCGGGATATTAAGGAGCTGAAGGTATTGGAAGTGTAAAAGTAGAGCAAATCTAATTTGAAGCTATTAGGATAAAACTAATAACCTTCTGAAAGACTTAAAAATCTAAAACTTGATGCGCAAACCATTTCTATTTTCAATATACTGGAGTTTGTTGTCTTGAAGAGTAGGCTATCTGCTTTTTATCATACTAAATATGGACACCATTTTGCTTTATATTGTGAACCCCTACAAGTTGAAAGCCTTGAGGACAAGGAGGAGGATCAAGTCATTGATGCAAATGACTTAGCATACCCATTGAGGTTCCTATTCATGGTCATTAGAAGAAGAAACTCCTAATTCTGGATCTTCAAAGTTTCCTATGACCGCTTGTGACAAGATATACCAAAAGAGGAAGCTAAAAAGTGTGGCTGAACTTATGGGAGAAAATGCCAAGCCAAAAGGTTAAAAGACAACTAAAGAATATTCTATACCTTCATCTCTTGAAATATCCGAGAAAAAAAGGAAGAAGACTAGTGAGAAGGTGAAAGGTCATAGTGGCAGCTTGAAGAGTGTTGAAGAAAAAATTGGCAAGTGGGTCAGCAAGTAGTTTGGTGACAGTGACTTGGCAAAAACAAAGAGACTCCCTATTTCGATTCTTGAGTGTGATGAACTTGGTGACAAGAAGGACATGAGTGCGAGCCCTTTATGAAGGGAAAGAAATAAAAGCAAGTATCTGTCACCGCCTTATTCAGAATGCAGGAAAATCAAGATTTAAGACAGAACTGGAAATAGAATCTCAAAAAAAATTCTAATATTACCAAGATCAGTGAGCGGGTGACAAGGGCTGCTCGACTTCTTTCGTCTTCTCCTGATGCAAATGGTAATGAGGCTGTCAACGATGACATTGACAAGAGTTCTCAGGTAGGAAAGTGAAGCTCTATGACTGTTGATACCTTGGATCTCAATTCATCTGTGAATGAGACACTGGCTGAGGTTTAGCCTACTGCGCTATGCCCTCTTTCATTAAGGAATGGATCTCTTGAGAAGGCACCAGAGGTTTCATTTTCACTTTCAGAAACTTCGTATATTTTGATTGATCAAACTACATGCAGTATCATCAAGTAGAAGGAGGTATGAGATCATTAACTTTCATTTCTCTTTTTTCCTCCTTCCACTTGGTGATACTGCTTGTAGATTGGTGCATCAAAATATACGGAGTTTCTGAAAGTGGAAATGAAACCTCTGGCCTTCTCAAGAGATCCATTCCTCAATGAAAGAGGGTGTAGCACAGTATTCTGAACCTCAGCCTGTATCTCATTCACATATGAATGGAGATCCATGGTATCAACAGTCATAGAGCTTCGCTTTCCTATCTGAGAACTCATGTCAACATCATCCTTCCCAGCCTCATTACTATTTGCATCAGGAGAAGACAAAAGATGCCGAGCAGCCTTTGTCATCCGCTCGCCAATCTTAGTAATATCAGAAATTTTTTGAGATTCAGTTTCCAGTTCTCTCTTAAAGCTTGATTTTTCTACATTCCAATTAGGGTTCAAATAAGGCAGTGACAGATACTTGCTCTTCTTTCTTTCCCTTGATAAAGGGCTCACATTCATGTCCCGCTTGTCACCAAGTTCATCACACTCAGGAATTGAAACATGGAGTCTCTTTGTTTTTGTCAAGTGACTATCACTAGACTGCTTGCTGATCCGCTTGCCAATTGTTTCTTCAACACTCTTCGCGCTGCCACTATGACCTTTAGCCATCTCAACAGAATTTTTCCTTTTCTTCTCGGATATTTCTACAAATGAAGGTGTAGAATATTCTTCAGTTGTCTTTTGCCTTTCGGCTTGGAATTTTGTCTCATAGATTTAGCCGCACTTTTCAGATTCCTCTTTTGGTATATCTTTTCATAGGCAGTCATAGGAAACTTTGAATATCCAGAATTAGGAGTTTCTTCTTTTGATGATCCTGAATAGGAACCTCAGTGGGTATGCTGAAGTCTTTTGCATCAATAACTTGATCCTCCTCCTTGTCCTCAAGGCCTTCAACTTGCAGGGGTTCATAATATAAAGCCAAATGGAGTCCATATTTAGCACGATAAAAAGTGTATGGCCTACTCTTCAAGACAACAAACTCAAGTATATTGAAAATAGAATTGGTTTGCACATCAAGTTTTAGATCTTTAAGTCTTTCAGCAGGTTATTAGTTTTATCCTAATAACTTCAAATTAGATTTTCTCTACTTTTACACTTCCAATACCTTCAGCACCTTAATATCCTGCAGTAACCTCTCTCGAATCTCTTTTATCTCCACATCCCTCATTTGCCTAACACCATAGTGCCAATGACAACGTCAACCGTTACAAATGCCCCAATGCTATTTCCTATTGTTTGATCTAGCCGTAGAAAAAAAAACTCAAATATTCAAAACACCGCTTCCAAAAATACACTATTTTTAGGGAATCTAACATGTGCCCGCTGAAAATTTCCCGCAACATAGACTGTAAGTCAAAAACCAATACGTTTGAAATCCTATAGCACAAGATTTACACGTTTGAATATTATGCCGAGTGTCCACAAAGATATTGCTAGTGAAGAAACCTTAGAAATCGGAAGCTTTTTCTACTTGTTCCATATTTCTGTGACTTCTATTAGCAATTTAGTATGCATGAAATTGCCATTCACCTCTACCCAATAGTATATGTGAAATCCATTTTCTAGAGGCAAGTAATGATGTCAATTATCTCCGCGGGAGAGCCTTCTCCTGTGTTGTAATGAATACTCCAACTATAGTCAGGGACTAGGTCTGGTCCCTTGACACACTATTAATATAACCATTAAAAGAATAACAAAGACAAATGATATGAACACAAGATTTTACGTGAAAAAACTCCTTACTCAAGGAAAAAACAACCACGACCTGTCCTACAGGATTTTCAAAACACCAAAATCCACTAAAATGCAAGAGCAATATAGTAAAATACAACTAACTGTTTATTTTCACTGCCCGTCTCCATACCCAGCTTACAACAACACTATCACAAGAATTAGAACACTAGAAAAACACGCGAATAGCCTATACTATGATCATGCTAGATTAATATTGACTTCTACCCATGGATTTTAAGGTCACAACAAACTAAGAAACCTAGCAACAAAAGACTAAACATACAATGATCAATATTCTTTTATAGAATATGAAATTGATCTTACAAAAACTCTTAGCACAAAATACAACAATGACTAAAGGAAAACTATAAGCTCCATTTATCAAGTCCCTTGAGTACTAATGTCGTATTTCTCATGGTGAGATAAAGAGGACTTCTGCTCTTGAATGCATAAAATCTTAATTCTACTAAAGGTCACGTTTTGTCTTTACAAGGTTCCTTTTATATGCACAAGAGGGAACCTCTAAATATCTTTTGTTCCTTCAGTAAGATGAAGGACAACTTTCCAAACCATGCAACTTTTCCAGTTGTAATCCAACATAGTCAATTTTATCTTTTTAGCACGATATTGACCTGGTCCCAGTTTGTACTAGAAGTTTGTCGATCATCAGGACAGACACATAATAACATTTTCCTTCTTTAGGTGATGACAAACTATCGGTTCCCTCTGAGATGATTCCCCCTAATCCTCTGGGCATTGCACAGCTATTTGTTCCCTTGGAAACTGGTATATTAGTCTAAGTAAATGCCCAATTCCCATCTAAGTTTTCCCCCTTTTGCCATCATTAAGAGCACAAATAGTAAACTAAATAGAGAGAGTAATCACTGAATTCATAGCCACTAGGGCAACATAGATATACTCAGTACCATAGAAGCATAATATTAAAGTAGTGAAACCAGTCTAGCCAATTAAAACTACAAGAAGAGTATTAGGATACAACAGAATAAAATCAACTAAACATGTCAGAATAGGACCCAAAATATAATGACAAAAAGGAAACTGACTTAAGGACTAGATAGTTTGATGGCAAAGGATTGGAGAAGGGTCATTCTTGCATTGATGTCCTGATGGGCTTGGAGGAGTTGTGGCGTAAGGCTTTTCATTTCCATGTTCGGCCTATAATTTAACCCTCGACTTAGAAATCTCCTCAGAGCCAGGTCCCTTTTGCATCCCCTGAGCAATATGTGCTTTCAATGCCATAGTCATCTCAGCATCCTTAGCAGTAATTGCAATGGTTAACTATTGAAACTGGTGCTTAAGGACTTCTTATTGAGCTATTAGATTTGAGACCTACGACTTAGGTTTTTTTCCTACCCTTCCTTCAATGCACTCACATTCCACCAAAGTGGTATGTGCGAATGATTGCTTTATGGTACCTGGTACCCCTTTCTTCAGTTGGACCCCAAAATGCTCAAAAACATTGTTCAGCAAATATCCATTTGCTAACTTGTGCTTCACGTCCTTTACTATCATAATTTTGTTCATGCGTCCAGAATCAACCCTGGAAGATTTATTGCATCCAACTTGCTCAAGGCTTCCGTAAGGAAGAGATCAGCAGTGGAGGCAATGGTATGCTTTTCAATCTTGGGAAGCAGGACCTTGTTGACAAACTTAAAGTATAGCTGGCATTGTCCTTTTAGGAATTTTTTTTTTGACTAACCAGCCGTACTTAAGTTTGGCACTTTTCTTGCTTCTAGGATGAACTTCCCAGTTGGAGCACAACCAGACACACTCCTGATGCCTTTTCTTTGTACCTTCAAAATCTTCCTCGGCACTTCCTCAGTCATGTAAAAAGCTACATCACCTATAAAGGTATCAAAAACCCCATCCGCAGTGAATTCCATCTTGTAATAGAAATGCGTAATTTCCTACTCATGAAAAGTGGGAACCGTCCACTCAAAAAGATGGTCCCAGCCTTGAATGACCATAACATCAACTAGATCACGCATACCATTTTCTTTTCTACTTGAGGATCAAATACACTTCCATCGAGTACCTTCTGTTTTTCAAGAATTTGAAAACTCTCCTGGTTGCTTAGGATATTTTCAGTCTTAGCCTTCTTGCTCACCGAACCTAGTCCCTAACAGCAAAACAGATTATTCCCCTTTGCTTTTGTCCTCTTCTATGTCCCTTTTTATTCTTTCTTTAGTCCCCTTTACTACCTGTTTACTAGAACCTTTGTTTCTTCAGTCCTTCATTTTAATTCTGTAGTGACTTCATCTGATTCAGTAGCACTATCATCCTCATCCTTTGTAACATCCATTTTCTTATCTTCCTCCTCAAGTATTGAAACTGCTCTTTGTCTCCTCTTCCTAGTTGTCTTAGACTTACTTGAACCCACAGCATCACTTTCTTTTGAGTGCCTCTAGTTGAATAAACTTTGACTGCTTGTGCTATGTCAAAAAATTTTCTTTTCCCTTGTCTATTACTTTCTTTTCTGTCACAATTGATCCAGAGACCTGGTCCCCGATTGTGTCTTGACTTAGTAGATTTCCATTAGTTCTCTTCCTGATTTTCCAAACCAAAGTCGCATTGTCCTCATTGTCATCTTCCTCATCACCCTCAACCACATTTACAAGTTGCACAAAACTTAAGGGAGTCAGATCAAATAGAGGGAAAGACGTCACTAATTGTAAATCAGGTGACTTAGCCTCTTCTTTAGCAAAAAGATTTCCCCTTTTCATTTTAGTCAGACTTTTCACTACCCATTTTTCTCTAGCAGTAAGAATGTTGGACTCATTTCCCTTGTTCACTGGCAAGTCTCTACCGAAGCACCTTTCTGACATAGTAGAATATGTGTGATTTGGTTGGGAAGGGGTTGGCTGATCTTCGTCACGAACACCTTCAAGGTTAAGGGTTTCAAGCACTTCCTCTGTGGAAACTAGAGCCCATAGGGGTTCTGGTCAACTCTCACAGCCAGTAAATTATAGAAGCTTATCATCCTTGGTCGAGGAGGATGGTGGAGACCTGGTACGCTTGATGCCGAAAGGATAAATAGAGAAGGGTGAACTAGGGTTGACTGATGAATCTAAATCCCCTGATTTTAGAGGAATATGGATAGGAGTAGAGGGAGGAGTGTCAATTTTTTGAGAGGAAGGAGTTTCTGTCTCTGAGGATGCAATTCTTTTGAATTGAGGAGAGGATTGAGTCATTGTTGAGAGCTAAGAACAATATGAGAGAGATAAAAAAATTAAATGAGGAAAGATGTTCAAAAAGAAGAAAAAATTTGAATTTATGAAAGTTAAACAACATGTCTGGTTCCTGAAGGGTTATGTCTTTTCAGGGCATGGACTAATAAGACAACAGTTCAGTGAATGGGGAAGAGATGTGTGGCCGTTCTGACAGATTTAATGATTACTAATTATGCTATATAATGAACACTAACCGTTGAGAAGGAACTAGGTCCCTGTCAATCTGTAAATCTTTGTGAACATTTTCCCAACTTTACTTTTGCAACTATGGTGATGTTGTGCATGTATATCTGTGAGGTACGAAAATTGAATTCAGAGATAATTGTACAACAAAATTCGAATCCCTACCCATGACTTTTAGCCAAAGTTGAGATGAGTGGATCACCAAGCTTAGTTAGACTTTCTTAACTTTGTTAATCCTAGCCTCATCCTATTCCTTTCAAATTGTCCTTGCCTAGGGTTTTGTAAATTTGTTAGCAATCTTGTCTTCTGTCTTGCAGAACTTCATGTTGATGTTTCCCTTTTCAACTTGATCCCTACGAAATGATGCCTCATATCTATATGTTTTATCCTTTTGTGGTGCACCAGAAATTTAGCCATGTTTAGAGAACTTATGTTATCAAACAACAAGGGAATAGTATCAGTAAGGACTCCAAAGTCGTCCAGTTGTTGTTTGTTCCAAAGCAGTTGATAGCAACAAGCGGCAACAACTACATACTCAGCCTCAACAGTAGATAATACCACAAAATTCTGTTTCTTAGTGCCTCATAAGATGAGTAAAAATAAGAAAATGAGCCATACCTAATGTACTTTTTCTGTCAACCAGGTACCCAAAAAAATCAACATTTGCACACCCTGCCAAATCAAAGGAATCACTAGTTGGATAAAAAATTACCAAGTTACCTGAACATTTGAGGTACCTTAGAATTCTTTTTGTTGCCTTCAGGTGTGACTCCTTAGGGCAGGCTCAAAATCTAGCACACATACCCACACTGAATACAATATCAGGCCTACTGGTAGTCAGGTACAGTAGAGACTTTATGAGAAAACGATAAATTGTCTCGTTTACTTTGGAAGTAGGTTCATCAACATCTAGTTTTGAACTTGTTCCCATGGGAGTACCAATTGGCTTGGCCTCTATCATGTGATACTTCTTCAGCAAGTCCTTAGTATACTTCTCTTGACTGATACGGGTTCCTTTGGGTGTTTGCTTAATCCGTAGTCCTGGAAAACAGTTAAGTTCTCCTATTATACGTATCTCAAATTTACTTCTCATCAAGTTCCCAAATACCGTGCAGAGTGAAGCAGATACAGCACCAAAGATTATATCATCTATATAGACTTGAACAATCAGTAGATTTTTTTCCTTTTGATTTCAGAAAGAGAGTTCTGTCTATCTTTCCTCCCTTGTATCTATGAGATAGCAGAAAGCCAAAGAGTCTTTCATACCAAGCCCTACGATCTTACTTCAACCCATAAACAACTTTATCCAATTTCATTACATGATCAAGGAACTCAATATTTTCAAAACCAGGGGGTTGCCTTACATATACTTCTTCTTTGAGATACCCAGTCAAAAATGCACTTTTCATATCCATCTGGTGCGACTTGAATTCCATATATATAGCAAAGGCAATGAGGATTCTGAATGCCTCTATCCTTGAAATAGGGGTAAAATTTTCATCATAATCTATTCCCTCTTCTTGGTTGATGCCTTGAACAATAAGCCTAGAATTATTTCTGGTGATGACTACATTTTCATCCAGTTTGTTTCTATAGACCCACCTGGTCCCAATAATAGATTTGTCAGGAGGTTTTGGAACCAGATGCCGCACTTGACTTCTTTCAAAGAGAAGTAGAACCTCTTATATAGAGTTAACCCAACCAACATAAAAAAGTTCTTTCTTTACATTTTTGGGCTCTATAGAAGACAAAAAAACAGAAAAGGACATAAGATTCCTAGTCTTGGACCTGGATTGTATGCCAAAGTCCAAATGAGAAATCAGATGTTCCAAATTATGTGATGATTTATGCTTCCATCCAGATACCCTTCCTGTCTATTGACTTTGATCACTCAATGCATCTGGACTCTCCTTATCAACAACTACCCCATGTCTTTATTGTTGTGGCCTCACTTCTTCCGCATTGTATCATCATTCCTTTTCTTATTTTCATTTTGAGAAGGAGCATTTTCTATAAGATCATTCATCAGGCTGTCTCTTTGTACTTGAAGCAACTCTTCCAACTCTGAGTCTTCCTTTTCACTTGCATTTTCTAGATTTTCAGATTCATCAAAGATTGACCTGCACATTTTGCTCAATATAAAGTGTTCTTTTGTTGAAGACTCTGTAAGACTTGTTGTTTGAAGAGTATCCAACAAAGACACCATCATCATTTTTGGAGTCAAACTTACCCAGTTTCTCCTTTCCATTATTCAACACATAACACTTGCATCCAAAAGTCCTCAAGTGACTTTTGTTGGGCTTTCGACCTCACAAAATGTTCATAGGGAGTTCTATGTTTGATCGACCTAATCAAACACCTATTGGTAACATATCATGATGTGTTGAAAACTTTAGTCCACAGAATTTTAGTCAACCATAACTATATCAACATTGTTCTATGAATCTCCATAAGAGTTCTATTCTTCTTTACTACCACCCCATTTTGTTGTGGAGTTCTTGGTGTTGAGAAGTTATGGTGAATCCCTTCTTCAGTGCAAAAATCATCAATCTTGAAATTTTTCAAATTCTGTGCATGGTTCGACTGATCCCTGCAACCTTGCTGCTAATTTGGTTTTGAAATCATCTTGTTGAAGGCTATTAACACATCAACTACTTCATCCCTCAAAAATCTGGTCCAGATAAATCCGGAGAAATCATCAACCACAACCAAGATGTACCTTTTACCACCCCGACTTTGCACCTTCACTAGACCACAAAGATCATTATGGATGAGTTCTAGCAGTCTAAAAGTGCTCACTTAGCTTCCTTCTTAGATTTGAAGAAATTTCTAGTTTGTTTCCCTTTAACACAAGCATCACAAACTTTATTGTCACAAAATTTGATCTTTGGAAATCCTCGGATGAGGTGTCCAATAACCAATTTGTTCAATAAAGAAGTGTTAAGAAGGTCCATTTTTTTGTGCCATAAACCACTTGTCTCATCCTGAGCCCTGAGACAAGTTAAATTGTCACCACGAGCAGAATTGAGGTTAGCTACATACATATTCTTGGATCTCTTGGTAATGAGTATCACTTCGTTAGTTGATAAACTTGTGACAAGACACTTATCTGATATGAACCTCACCTCATTGCTCTTGTCACAAATCAGATACACACTCAGAAGACTATACCTCAACCTATAGAGATAATACACATCTTCAATAGAGTTTTCAAGAGACTTTCCCATTCTTCCAATCCCCAGAAGATACCTTTTTTTCCCATTTCCAAATGATAGATTTACCCCCTTGCAGCCCTTTCAAAGACGGAAGTTTTCAATCCTTCCAACCATTTGCTTGGGGAAGCCATTGTCTGTGCACCAACACAGACTGCTTCCTCAAGACTATTCCTGCACAATACTCATTTATTAGACTTAGAAACCCATGTCAGTTTGAGTTCCAAAAAGCAGAAAGTGGCATGATCAAATGCTTCTTAGTCCAAGAGGGAAATTTGTGTGACCTTTTCCAAAGATGGGACTTGGTCCCTTGTACAAATTTTTGTTCAGAGGGTTTTTAACAATAGATGGAAGTTGTTTCCTCCTCAAGGTCCCCTTTAGAATTTCATAGTCTCCTTTAACATGCCCATTTCTACCACAATGCAAGCATGCTAAATTGTCAGAGGATTATAAGGTGGATCAATTCTGTTTACATAACCTAAACCATTTCTCTCATTGCTACTTTGATTTGTCATTTCAGATAGGAGTCTTGAGGAGGCTGCCCATTTGAGTGACATATTTGATTCATCTTTCAACTTGACTAGTGTTATACCCTATTTTAACTCGCGTCAAATAGTGTACAATATACTGATGATTCCTAAATATTAACTTAAGGAGACACCACATAATTAATTTAAAGGTAAATTGGGAAACCCATTTTGCTAAAATAACTCCAAATTAAGGTATACTTAACTTATATAATTCTAGGTAAGAATTCTAGTTATCCTAAAGGGAAGGGGTGAGGTATCCTTTAAGATCCACTAAAACATTTACAACCAGACTTAGATAAATATAAGACTAAAAAAAGAAAAAAATTGAAAACATTTTTATTTCTTGAAGAAAATAAGTTATAAAATAAATACTAGCGTGATAAAATCTTATATGAGCTAAAAAAATATTGTTTTTAAGAATAGCGACATGAATATTTCAAAATGATAATAATAATAATAATAATAATAATAATAATAATAATAATAATAATAATAATAATAATAATAATAATTAGATATACTTTTTCTTGTTTTATATAGTAAAATAATAATTAAAATGGTGGCAGAGTAATATTTAGGACATAAAAATCATTTATAAAAGGTATACAAATTAATGTGTATAAAAATAAAATGACAAAAAATAATGTTGATATGTATGTATGTATAAGGTAAAAAGTATTATGAAAGTTTAGGCTTTAGCGAAAAGTAGAATAATTATAAGTAGCTTACGTTGTTGAAATTTGATTTTAGTTATTGTAGTAGTTTTTAGTAAAATAAGTTATTTAGTTTAAAATAAATTTGAATTTTGAATTTTAGTTAAGTTGTTGAGATATTTAGGTTATTTTGAATTTTAAATTATGCAGATTTTTTGTTTTAAGTTGGCTATTTAAAGCCCCTCAATGATTAATAAAATTATTGAAAGCATTTCAATCTATTGAGAGAATTTTTCATCCCTTTTTGTTGCCCCATTCGTCCTTTTAAAAAAAATCAACAATGGTATCAAAGCTTCATTGATCTTACGAGATCTGTGAGTTCTTTCAAAGAACTAACATATCATTTTGAACTCGCAAGGGCTACCATTTTAATCTGTCAGGGCTACCCTTTTAACCCATCAGGGCTATTTTTAATCCGCAAGGGCTATTTTCAATCCGGGCTTTTTTAATGCACATGCTTTTTGGAACTAAAGAATGGCAAACAATAGTCTCTCTTTGAATTCCCCAAAAAATTTTACTTGCAAAAACTATAATATTTGGTCAATAAAAATGAACTCATGTCCTAAAGCCTATGATTTATGGGAAGTTGTGATGAAAGATATACTCTTAGAACCTCTTCCTGCAAATCCTACTTTTGCTCAGATTAAAGCTCATTCTGATGAAAAAATAAAAATTTCCAAAGCCAAAACTGTCATTCAAAATTCAGTTGCAAATTCAATTTTTTCAAAAATCATTGCTTGTGAGACAACAAAAGAAATCTGGGAAAAAGTAAAAAGTGAATAACAGGGAAGTGATAGAGTCAGGCAAATGCAAATTTTAAATTTGAAAAGGGATTTTGAATCTCTTAGGATGCAAGAGAATGAAACTATTGTTAACTATTCTGACAAGATATCTGTGATTGTTGATAAAATGAAGTTGCTTGGTGAGGATTTCAAAGATGACAGAATAGTAGAAAAAAATTCTTGTGTCAATTCCAGAGAGATTTGAGTCCAAAATTTCATCTTTGT
Source organism: Solanum clarkiae (assembly GCA_011800125.2). Classification (NCBI taxonomy): domain Eukaryota; kingdom Viridiplantae; phylum Streptophyta; class Magnoliopsida; order Solanales; family Solanaceae; genus Solanum; species Solanum clarkiae. The sequence goes on along the minus strand of JAABOM020068293.1, from coordinate 13,571 downwards.
AAGAGTCTAAAGATCTATGTATTATATCTGTTGAAGAATTAATAAGTGCACTTCAAGCACAAGAGCAAAGAAGAGCTTTCAGACAAGACAATATTATTGAGGGTGTTCGTTATGAACAAAGCAGAAAAAAAGGTAATTATCCTCTTTGCAAACATTACAAAAAAACACACTTGAAAACTTTTTGTTGGTGGAGACGTAATGCAATATGTGGAAATTGCAACCAAGCAGGTCATGTTACAAAAGTGAGCAAGCATAAAAATAATCTTTAAGCAAGAGCTGCAGAAGCAGAAACTGAGGAGGAGGAACGTTTTAAAATTGCAGTAACTAAAGCAAAGGAGGAGTGTTGAAAATTGTTTTTAGTTACTGGTGTAGTTTTTTAGTAAAATATGTTATTTTGTTTAAATAAATTTGAAATTTGAATTTTAGTTAAGTGGTTGAGATATTTAGATTATTTTAAATTTTAAATTATGCAGATTTTTTATTTTAGGTTGGCTTTTTAAAGCCCCTTAATGCTTGATAAAATTATTGAAAACCATTGAAAGCATTTCAATTCATTGAAAGACTTCTTCAACCCTTTTTTGCTACCCCATTCATCCTTTAAAAAAATCAACATATGTCAATTTTTAAAAAATTGTGTTATCGACACTTGCTTTGCAAAATCTTTCCATAAAATTAGTTTCCACAGAGATTTCTCAAGGCCAAATTTTGGCAACATTTGTCTTGGAAAAGTACCATTGCTTCATTTGAACGTTGTCCTTTGTTTTCAAATGCACGTGATTAAAATTTCCAAAAGAAGAGTTATAGGTCATTTTTTCATACTAAAAATTTATTTACTAACGATCACGTTCTTAACCTAGAAAAACTCCATTTTTTGCACTTAGAAAACCTGCATAGCTAGGCTGTTATAAGCCATAGTTCTATACGTTAAAATTTGCATTTTAAACCAAAATCAGCACTTCAATAGCTCAGTGATATTTGAGCATCAAAAATCTGCATTTTTTCCATCTAAAATTTGCACCTTTTTACTCAAATTGCTACATTTTAATACTCAATAAGCTATATTTTAACCTTAAAAGTGTATACCTTATTCAACTTGAAATCCATACATTTAAAATATGAAAAATCTGCGTCTTTAGGCTATTGAAAGCTGTGTTTTGAACACATTATTTTTTTTTAAAAAAAACTGAAAATAGATGCATCATATCTATTGCTGACTCAATTGACAATATTTCTATATACAAAATATAACTATCATGGATTCAATTGAAGCATAGTAAAGGATCGCAAGTAGATACCCATATTGGTAGTTCATAAATCAATAGCATTGGATTTAGTTCTTTCAAAAGCATGCTACTTGGTGGTTCCTAATTAAGGAAATTTCAGATTGAAGACTAAATGATTTAAGATCAGAACTTATCCTTATTATACATGGTAAAACCAAAAGAGGCAGGTTTAATCCTCAATTATTCCCAAGTGAAGTTACATACATGCTAACCTAATACTTCCTCCAGTTTCATCACAATCTTTAGAATATAGCAAACTACATAGTATGATTAGGTAAAAACAAACCCAAATTTATGAACTTCGTAAACGACATTATTTAGAAGGCTGTACGCAAGCGTGCAATGAGTCAACATAACAAGCAGGATATGTTTCCTTAAAGCAATACACAGGAGAACATTCTTCATCAGATTAATACCTGATAAGGCTTTAAACGAATTCGGATCAGAGGTTCTATCATATGATATTACACAAGTAGTCGTTAAAGAGAAGGATGAATTAATAAAACCAGTCCTAAATCTTGAGACGAAAGACAAATGTTCTTCCCTTTTCATACAACTATAAAACAACCGAACCAATTGCCGTATGCTAACTTTCATATAACTTTATTTATTTGCAGCTTATGGGGAAAGAGTACAAGACAAAAAACAGACAACGACCCTTTAAAGTTAGCAACAGACGATTCCACAGATAGCTTGTTCTTGATTCAGGTTTAAAGGTTTTGAGCAAACAGGAAACTTCCCTTGCAAATTAGTCTTTAACAAAAATGACTACCCAATGTTGCAGGTTAGTTTTTAACCAAAAATAAAGGGGAAATAATGTTCAATCCTTGGATAAGAGAACGCTACTTACACAAACAACATGCAACAGCATTGCAAAGAAGGCTACCAATGTTAGAACAAACGTAACTCATAATAATTTGTATTAACGATATTTAATAAGCATGAGTTGAAATCTGTGAATAAAAATACAATTTGAACCCTTTAAATATGAAATTCGGCTTTCTTATGACCAATTGTTTTGAGAGATTGAGTACCAAAACATCATCTTTTGGATGTAACTCGTACTTTATTTATTGAGTCATCTGTCCCATCTAAGTACTTGGTTGAAGCTTTGTCTACTGCTGCTTATTTAATTAGTAGGCTGCCGTCTGAAGTTTTAAACCTTGACTCTCCATATTATCGTCTTTATCATCAAAATCCAAGCTATGATAATTTTCATACATTTGGTTGTGTTCGTTTTGTGCATCTTCCCCCTTCTCAACACAATAAACTTTCAGCTCTGTCTACTAAATGTGCTTTCATGGGTTATAGTACTTCACAGAAAGGTTTTCTTTGCTATGATCCTAGTTCTAACAAATTTCATATTTCTAGAAATGTTGTTTTCTTTGAGAATCAATATTTTTTTCTTATTCATTTTGAGTCATCTTCTATTTCTCTTCTTCTTACTTTTGAGGATTTGTCTTCTTCTTCTAAGAGATTCAAACCTGGATTTGTTTATGAACCACGTCGTCCAACTTTACCTTATCCCGAAATTGATTCGGCACCTGAGACTGCTGCTCAACTAGAATCTGAGATTTCTTCAAGTCCTGCTCCTCTTGACCCTCTTCGGTGATCTACCGGAGTATTTCGTACTCCTAACTGGAATGGTTTCTCCTATACATTATCCACCATCTCTATTCCAACAGGTTATGCACAAGTAGGGGTGTCTATTGGGCGGGTCGGGTCAAATTTGAACGGGTTATAATGGTAACCCAAATTTGCTTGGGTCAAAATGAGTTGGGTCAAAACGGGTTGGGTAACGGGTTATAGAGCTGGTCAAAACCCAACCCGACCTAACCTTTACAAAGTTTTATTTATTTTATTTTTTCTTTTTTCAATATTTTAGTACTTAATTAAACTATATTTTTCTTTATTATGGCTATATAAAACACATCAAATTGAAAAAAAAAGTGTTTTGAAAATATTTTAACAAAATCTCTCTTGAATTAATTCGGGTTGCATATTAACCCAATTTTAAATGGGTTGGGTTGAGATGGGTTGAGAAGGGTTGAGCTAACAATTGGGTGGGTCATTAACCTGCCCAAACTTCAATGGGTTGAGTCGGGTTAGGTGGATTGGGCTTAATTTTGCCACTCCTATGTACAAGCCTCCAAGCGTGAATGTTGGCAGAAAAAAATGAAGGAAGAAGTTTTGGCACTTAAAGAAAATAACACATGGGACATTGTTTCTTGTCCTTCATATGTCTATCCAATTGGATTAAATGGGTTTATTCAGTTAAACTCTTGTAACAACCCAAAAAGTTACCCAAAAATGTGCCTCAAAATTGCCCGGAATCATAATTTTCATATATCTCAAAATTCGTGTGCAATATCAAAAACTCAACTTCATATTCTTATTCAGGGGGTCTTTTTGAGTGGAAGATGGGTCTAACCCCAATTTAAGAGACAACGATTAGCAATTTCGATTTTCAAAAGTTTTATTTCCAGAACTTTTTGCGCCCCTGGTGCGATGCACCAAGGGCATGCACTAGTGTAAAAACTTGGTCAGTTTTTGACTTCGGTCCAAGACTTTGAAGTCTTGGGCCTAAGTGTTCCCAAACGTGAAAATGCCTATACTTAACCATGTTTCACGCTCATATCATTCTAAATATTCCCCAATACTCACTCAAACACTTATCCAATATTGTACTCCTAAACTCAAGTCTCAAAACCCTCTCTGGATCTAAGGATTTCCTCTCAAGCTTCAAGTCTCCATCTCTAGTCTTCATCAAGTTCATCTCCAAAGCTAAGGTATGTGGGTTTATTTCATGGATTCCTTTCACCCATGATACCCAAGATTCTTTTTACTCTAATTTGCATGATTTAAAGTTGATTTACAATTGGGTCTATCTTATTATGAAAAATCAATGCACACTATGTTGAAGCTCATGAAACTGTGATTGTTTTGCTATGTTTTGAGTTATAAAACCAAGGTCTATTGTAAATTTTGATGAAGGGTTTTGAAGTAAATTGGTTGAGGGTGTTACCAAGTATCTCTTAAACGTTTTACATTGAATTTTCTAGCATGATTTCACTCTTGCATTGCATGGTTTTACACTACCACTGCACACCCTCTAAGTATTTGATATAATGTCCGGTTATGATTCTTTGAGGAATTGAAGGTCCAATGCATGTCTTATGAGTTGAATGAATATATGATAATGATATTATGATGAAATGAATGCATGTGTATGGTGCTCTCTATATAGTATTGGAATGTGACCATGCCCTACCCAGGGTTTGTGCGCCAGTAACCTTGTTGGGGGTTTGTACCCATCAACCTATCGGGGGGTTAGTATCCAGGCACAAAGGGTGGTAGTGTGCGATAATCCACCAACCTTGTTGGGGGTTTGTACCCATCAACCTATCAGGGGGTTTGTACTCAGGCACCAAGGGTGGTAAGGTGTGACGATCCACCAACCTATGGACGGGGTTTGTACCTCAATCACCAAGGTGGTAGGGTGTGACGATCCACCAATAGTTGATCGTCTCTTCTTACACACGTGTTATATCCTACATAAGTATGTTTTACTTAAGCACTAATCATACTTGTCATATTGTTATTAATCTAGCTATTGTCTATCGCTGTGCATTTCGACTACGATGCCTATCTCTTGTTGCATTGCATCCTACATACTTAGTACATTCAAAAGTACTAGCACATACTCTATGCCTACATGATTTCATCACGTAGGAACCGGAGTATCGCTTGGTCATCCTCTTCCTCCACGTGGCTAGTACGACTTCTATCAAGCTTGTTGGTGAGTCCTCCATTTTGGGGACATTACTTATGATCTCTTGCTATGTATTAAGACTTTCTCTTTTGGCTTATGTCTTGACTATGAGGGTGAGTCCGGTTGCTTTGTCTTGGCCCTTGCTCTTATCTATGTAATAGAAGTGTTGTTGGACATGCTATGTATTTATGCTATGAGCTTTGACTCTATCAACTCTTGTTGTTCATGATATGAAAGTGTTCCCTTAGCCCCGGTTGTCCCAATCTACTATTTATTGTTGTATTCTATTTCTTCCGTGACCAAGGATGTGTAATAATATGCTATGAGGCTTCGTTGGGGTTCCTTCGGGTTACCCATTTGCCGATCACGTCTAGGGCCTAGGCTTAGGTTGTGACAAAGGTGGTATCAAAGCACTAGGTTGTTAGATACTCGGAGTCCAACACATCGCGTTGATTAGCGTCTTATTCATGGTTGTGTTGTGCACCATGACTATGAGTAGGAGGCTACGAGATGTTCTAGGAAATGTTTCCCTTCGTCATGTTCTAAGTCATGCTATAGAGTTGAAGTAAGCTTTCCCCCTAATGATTGTCCTTTGTTATGCTGGATCATGCCTAATAGGAGGGGAAGACGAGCCCGTATTCCCCAGGAGCAACCGGCCAATGGGGAGCTTAGGGATGCTCTCGCCTTGCTTGCACAAGTGATGGCTAATCAATCCAATCAAGGGTCCCAAGCCCCTCATGCTCCTACATCGGCCTCTCGGGTAAGAGACTTCATGAGTATGAATCCCTGGAATTTTATGAGTCAAACGTTAGTGAGGACTCCCAAGAGTTCATTGATAAGGTCTATAAAATTTTGTCCATCATAGGTTTGAGGGCGGAGGATAAGGTGGAGTTGGAGGCCTATCAACTCCAGGGTATAGCACAAATATGGTATAACCAATGGAAGGAGGAAAAGGGAATCAACTATGTGGTACTTTTGGAGGAGATCAAGGTGGTCTTCCTTAATCAGTTCTTCTCCCTTGAACTTAGGGAAAAATTGGTGGAATTCATGAATTTAAGACAAAGGTCTATGAATGTGAGGGAGTATGCCCTCAAGTTTATCCAACTTTTGACATATGCTCCACATTTGGTGGCCAACTCGAGATCTAGAATGAACAAATTTATGATGGGTGTGTCCGACTTGGTTAATGAAGAATGCTGGTCCACCATGTTGATTAATGACATGGACTTGTCATGTTTGATGACCTTTGCCGAGCAAATAGAAGGGGAGAAATTGTGGAAGAGAAGGGGTTGTGAGGCTAAGAAGGCCCGTTCGAGAGTAAGTTCCAAAAGGGTTTCCGGGTCCACCAAGGCCAAAGGCCCTCTCATATTTCTAATACGGGATTTGCCAATGACTTCCTAAGGTCCCAAGGTGTTGGTGTTGTGGTTCCTAATGAAGTATGTCCTAGGTGTGATAAGAGGCATAGGGGCCCATGCTTGAGAGATACTAATGCATGCTTTGGCTATGGGGAAGTGGTTCACAAGAAGGTGGATTGCCCCCGAGATCACAACAAGGGCAAAGAGGTTCGTCCACAAGGTGCTAATGTCGTCCCATTGGGGAGAAGTGGCCGACAAGATAGTGCCCCAAGGCATAATCGATTCTATGCTTTGCGTGGGATACAAGGGGTTGATGAAGTCCCCGATGTCGTCACCGGTATGTTGAAAATCTTTGACTTTGATGTGTATGCGATTGATCCGGGTGCCACTCTTTCTTTTGTTACCCCTTTTTTTGCTCAAAATTTCCATGTTAACCCCGAGTTGTTGGATGAGTCATATGAGGTATTTACTCCTATTGGTGCATCCATTATTGCTAGAAAAGTTTATCGAAGTTGTCCTATTTGCATTTTGCATAAAATCTTGCCTTGTGATCTTGTTGAGTAAGACAAGGTTGATTTTGATATAATTCTTAGGATCAATTGGTTGCATGTATACTATGCGTCTATTGATTATGGAATCCATAGGGTCAAGTTCCAGATTCCAAACAGACTCGTCCTTGAGTGGGAAAGTCAAGATGTGGTGGTCAAGGGTAGATTCATCTCTTGCATTAAAGCCCGTAAGTTGATCTCTAAGGGGTGTCTTTACCATCTTGTAAGGGTTAGGAATGTGGAGTCTTAAGTTCTTCCCATAGAGTCTATTTCGGTTGTAAATGTGTTTCTTGTTGTATTCCCAAATGATCTTCCCGGTGTTCCTCCTGAAAGGGAAATAGGCTTTGGCATAGACCTCCTCCCCAATACTCAACCCATTTCTATTCCCCCTTACCGCATAGCCCCGGCGGAGTTGAAGGAATTGAACGAGCAATTAAGAGACCTGTTGGAGAAGGGATTTATTAGGCCTAGCCAATCACCTTGAGTTGTTGCGGTGTTATTTGTGAAAAAGAAGGATGGATCCCTTGGGATATGTCTTAACCACTGACAACTCAATAGGGTTACCATCAAGAATAAGTATCCTCTTCCAAGGATTGATGATTTGTTTGACCAATTGCAAAGGGCTAGTCATTTCTCTAAGATTGATCTTCGGTCCGAGTATCATCAAGTGAAGGTGAAGGAGTGTGATAATCCTTAGACGGCCTTCCAGACTAGGTATGAGCACTATGAATTTGTGGTGATGTCTTTTGGGTTGACCAATACACCGACCATCTTTATGGACCTAATGAATAGGGTATTTAAACCCTACCTTGATTCCTTTGTTGTGGTCTTCATTGATGACATTTTGATCTATTCTCATGGTGAGGAGGAGCATAGGGCCCATTTGAGGGTTGTGTTGCAAAGATTGAGGGAGGAGAAATTGTATGCTAAATATGAAAATTGTGATTTTTGGTTGAGAGAGGTTGCCTTCCTAGGCCATGTGATGTCGGGGGATGGTATAAAGGTGAATTCTAAGAAGATCGATGTGATTAGAAATTGGCCTGGACCATTGACCCTGTCTGATATTAGGAGTTTCTTAGGCCTAGCGTGTTATTATCGAAGGATCGAGAATGGGTTCTCTTCTATTGCTTCCCCTATGACAAAATTGACTCAAAAGAAGGTTAAGTTTGTGTGGACCGATGAATGTTAGAGGAGTTTCCAAATATTGAAAGATAAGCTTATGTCTGCTCCTATATTGTCACTACTGAATGACTTAAGGTATTTGTTGTGTATTGTGATGCTTCCCGGGTTGGTTTGGGTTGTATGTTGATGCAAAATGGTAAGGTCATAGCCAATGCCTCTAGACAACTCAAAGTACATGAAAAGAACTACCTTACCAATGACCTTGAGTTAGCCACCATTGTGTTTTCTTTAAAGATTTGGTGTCATTACTTGTATGGGGTGCATGTTGATGTGTTCACCGATTATAAGAGCCTATAATATGTCTAAGTCGGCTTCTAAAGGGGTCTTGGTACTAGAGTTAAGCTTTCTACGGCCTTCCACCCTCAAATGGATGGCCAAGCCGAGAGGACCATCCAAACCCTTGAGGATATGCTTAGAGCATGTTTGTTGGAGCTTAAAGGTAGTTGGGATGATCATCTTCCGTTGATTGAGTTTGCCTACAACAATAGCTATCATTCTAGCATCAATATGGCCCCATTTGAGGCTCTCTATAGGAGACGTTGTAGATCACCAGCTGGTTGGTTTGAGGTTGGTGAGGTAGCTTTGGTGGGACCAGATCTGGTTATGGAAGCTCTTGAGAAGGTTAGGATGATTAGAGAAATGTTGGAGATGGCCCAAAGTCTCCAAAAGTCCTATGTTGATGTGAGGAGAAGGGATCTTGAATTCCAAGTTGGTGATTGGGTTTATTAGAAAGTATCACCCTTGAAGGGTTTGATCTATTTTGGTAAGAAGGGAAAGTTGAGCCCAAGATATGTAGGCCCTTATAGGGTGATGAGAAGGGTTGGCAAGGTAGATTAGAATTGGAATTGCCTAGGGGAATGGATTTGGTTCATCCAGCGTTTCATGTATCCATCTTGAGGAAATGTGTGGGTGATCTGAATGTCATTGTGCCTCTTGATTTTGTAGGTATTTGTGGAGGATAATTTGACATACGAAGAGGTTCCAGTTTAGATCTTGGATAGGAAAGTGAAGAGATTGAGAAACAAGAGGTCATTTTCGTTAAGGTCCTTTGGAGGAATCAACAAGTTGAAAGTGCTACTTGGGAGACCGAAGCGGATATGCAAAAGTCATATCCTTACCTTTTCCACTCTACTCAATCCTAAGGTATTGATCTAAGTCCTTTATATGATCTCAAGTCTTAAGTCGGCCCTCATATCATTGCATATGTTCATGTTTAAATTGACTAAGATGTTACACTTATGATGAGATTTTGAAATGATGTTTAAGTGCGTTGTTGCATTTCAATGTGGGCTGAAATTATCATGTTTGCATCTCGCATATACGTCTCTTTGACATTCGGGGATGATTGTTCCCAACGGGGAGACATTGTAATGACCCCAAAAAGTGCCCGAAAATGTGTCTCGGAAGTGTTCGGAATTGTAATTTTCATATATCTCAAAATTCGTGCGCGATATCGAAAATTCAATTTCATATTTTTGTCCAGGGTTAATTTTGAGTAGAAAATGGGTCTAACCCTGATTTAAGAGAAAACAATTAGCAATTTTGATTTTCAAAAATTTCATTTCAGAGAGCTTTTCACGCCCCTGGCGCGATGCGCCAAGGGCGCGCACTAGTGTAAAAACTTGGTCAGTATTTGACTTCATTCCAAGACTTTTAATTCTAATGCCTATGCTTAACTATTTTTCACTCTCATATCATTCTAAACATTCCCCAATACTCATTCAAATACTTAGCCAATATTTTACTACTAAACTCAAGTCTCAAAACCCTCTCCGGATCTAACGATTTCCTCTCAAGCTTCAAGTCTCCATCTCCAATATTCATAAAGTGCATCTCCAAAGCTAAGTTATGTGGGTTTCTTTCATGGCTTCCTTTCACCCATGATACTCAAGCTTCCTTTTACTCTAATTTGCATGATTTAAAGTTGATTTACAATTGGGTCTTTCTTATTATGAAAATCACTGCACATTGTGTTGAAGCTCATAAATTTTGATTGTTTTGCTATGTTTTGAGCTATGAAACCAAGGTCTATTGTAAGATTTGATGAAGGATTTTGATGTAAATTTCTTGAGGGTGTTACCAAGTATTTCTTGAAGGTTTGACATTGAATTTTCTAGTAGGATTTTACTCTTGAACTGCATGGTTTTACACTAGCACTACAAAACCTCTAAGTGTTTCATAAAAATTCCAGTTATGGTTTCTCGAGGAATTAAAGGTCCAATATATGTCTTATGAGTTGAATGACTATATGATGATGATATGATAAAATGATGATGAAATGAATGCATGTATATGGTGCTCTCTATATAATGTTGGAATGTGACTATGCCCTACCCAGGGGTTGTGCGCCGGGTAACCTTGTTGGGGGTTTGTACCCATCTACCTATAGGGGGTTTGTGCTCCGTCGGCAAGGGTGGTAGGGTGAGATAATCCACCAACTTTGTTAGGAGTTTATACCCATCAACTTTTCAGGGGATTTGTACTCCGGCACCAAGGGTGGTAGGGTGCAAAGATCCACAACCTATTGACGGGGTTTGTACCTCAATCACCAAGGTGGTAGGGTGTGATGATCCACCAATAGTTAATGGTCTCTTCTTACACATATGTTATGTCTTACATAAGCATGTTTTACTTAAGCACTAATATACATGCCATATTGTTATTATTCTACCTATTGTCTATCTCTATGCATTTCAACTACGATACCTATCTCTTGTAGCATTGCATCCTACATATGTTATTTATTCAAATATACTAACACATACTCTATGCCTACATAATGTCACCATGTAGGAACCGGAGCACCGCTTGATCATCCTCCTCCTCCACGTGGCTAGTACGACTCTCATCAAGCTTGTTGGTGAATCCTCCATTTCGGGGACCTTACTTATGATCTCTTGATATGTATTAAGATTTTCTCTTTTGGCTTATGTCATGACTATGAGGGTGAGCGCGGTTGCTTTGTCTTGGCCTCTACACTTATTGATGGAATCGAGGTGTTGTTGTACATGCTATGTATGTATGCTATAAGCTTTGACACTATCAGCTCTTGTTGTTCATGATATGAAAGTGTTTCCTTAGCCCCGGTTGTGCCAATCTACTATTTCTTATTGTATTCTATTGCTTCTGCGATCATGGATGTGTAATGATATGCTATGAGGCTTCTTTGGGGTTCCTTCGGGTTCCCCATTCGTCGGTCACATCTAGTCCCTAGACTTTGATCTTGACAACTCTATTCTAATGGAACGCTTGATCGGTACAAAGCTTGATTGGTGGTCCTTGGTAACAAACAAAAGTATGGTGTCGACTATGAGGAGACCTTTGCACTAGTAGAAAAAATGAATACGGTGCGAACAATAATTGCCATTGCGATGTGACATAATTGGTCACTTCATCAAATGGATGTAAAAAATGTTTTTCTCCATGGCGATCTCAAAGAAGATATTTATATGAAACCTCCACCTGGTTTGTTCTCATCACCTACGTCAGATGTTTGCAAGTTGAGGCGATCTATATATGTATTAAAACAAGCTCCCCGAGCTTGGTTTGACAAGTTTCGGTCTACTTTGCTTCAGTTCTCTTTTTAACAGAGTAAATATGACTCATCTTTGTTTCTTCAGAAAACATCTACTGGTTATGTTCTTCTTTTGGTATATGTAGATGACATTATCATTACAGAAACTGATTCTTCATTAATTTCTAACCTTCAGCAACAACTTAAAGATTCTTTCCATATGAAAGATCTTGGTACTCTTACATATTTTTTGGTTGGGAAGTTTATTATGATTCTTTAGATGAATTCTTAAATCAGCACAAATATACTCAGGACTTGATTGCTTTGCTGGTCTTCAAGAATCTTCTTTAGTAGATACTCCATTGGAATTGAACATGACGTATTGTCGTGATGAAGGAGATCTTTTGCCTGATCCAACTCTGTATCGACAATTAGTTGAGAGCCTAAATTATCTTACTATTACTCGACCTGATATCTCTTTTGCAGTTCAACAAGTCAACCAGTTCATGTAGGCTCTTCGTCATCTACATTTGGTGGTTGTTAGTTGTATCATTCGATATCTCCTAGGAACATCTACTAGTGGATTATTCTTTCCTTGTGGTTCTCCTATTCAGCTTACTGTATTTTGTGATTCTAATTGGGCTGGTTGTCCAAATACTCGTCGCTCTGTCACAAGCATGTTTCTTGGAGGTTCCTTGATATCTTGGAAGAGCAAGAAGCAAGATCGTGTTTCAAAATCCTCAACAGAGTCTGAATATTGAGCAATGTCTAAAGCTTGCTCCGAGATTATTTGGCTTCATGATTTGTTGATAGAAATTTGATTTCCTCAATCTAGTCCCACTCCTCTTCACACTGACAACACAAGCGTCATTCAGATTGCTACAAATCCGGTTTATCATGAAAGAACCAAACACATTGAAGTAGACTGTCATTCTTCTAGAGAAGCTGTCCGTGAAAGAGTTATTACCCTTCCACATGTATCCAGTGATCTTCAAATAGCTAACGTGTTTACCAACTCAAAGGCACGACAACACCATCGATTTCTAGTAGGCAAATTGATGCTTTTTGATCCACCGACATCAATTTGAGGGGGAATATTAACATGATGGAAAGATTATTAGATTGTAAGGATATCCTACATGATCGACAATTAATGTAGAATATTGTATAGCATTAGTTGTAGAATATATGCAATAGATATTCTAGATGTTACATTTGGTGAAGAATATTATGTAGCATTAGTTTTAGAATACATGCACATTAATTTGTAGGATTTATATTAAGGAGAGAATATTTTCTCTTGTGTATAAATACTGATGTATTCTTATGTATTTGGATCAATGAATGGAGACAATCATTCCTTAATTTCTCTTGTGTTTCTCTGTTCCTAACATTGGGGAAGATCAAATATGTATCTATGAATCACCTAGCTAAATCGAACTCCAATGAAAGACAATACAATAAACTGTTGTTCAGGTATTATATGAACTGAACCAAACTTATCTGTTAAATGAATCTTTACTTGACCATGTCCCTAAATTTACACTTTTACCTACACACAATAAGTAGAAGCAAAATCATTTTTATTTTTTTTGTAGCATCCAAGGGTGTGTCTAAGACGTCAATGAAGTAGATTGAGAAATATGAAGTCTTAGGTTCAAATCTAAGTATAAATAAAAACATTACATGATTTATTTCTGTTATTGGTGGGAGGTGAGAGGTTTCTCGTGGAATATAATTAGTAGAGGTGTACAAATGTTGACCCGAATACAATAGTTCACTACAAGCAAAACTCTCATTTGAGACCAACATTTACGGACGAGCTAATAATCCCTTAAATATATATATATATATATATATATATATATATATATATTGGGACAAGATTATATACAGTCCTTATTTATATATGTTATT
>JAABOM020068287.1:0-38620 GCA_011800125.2 Solanum clarkiae | reverse complement strand
AACAACTCGTGAACTTTATTTAGTAACAAGAACCCATGTGACTTGGTATCCAAGCATGTATGCAGATTTGAAGATGAATGTGTATGGAAGCATATGAACATGTTAAAGAGTGGATACATGGTTAATAGTTTTGTCAGAGTTGGCAAGTTCCTTTATGTGCCAATAAAGAATCTAGATTTCATGCCAAGTAACACGAAATCAAGTAGCCTTACATACCTCAACGTATGACCCTGTTACTACCTCGAGACAACCTTTCCTTTCTCCAAATACTTATATACAACATAGTAGGCGATAAAACTAGCATTAGAAACCAATAAATACATCTTGGTAGTCCAATCACATAAGAAAACAACACACAGGCAGCGAGCGGGTGTTTATAAACCCGAGCGTGTTCTTTCAACCTTTACGTCTCTAATTGTATCTTTCTAATACATATTCTCATGTACACATCATTTCAAGCTTGTTTTAGTGCCATAATAGTCTTACAACAGCCCACAAAGCACAACACAGAACAATTCTACACAACCTAAAAATGGGCAGCATAACGTTACCTTCCCTCGCTACATTTCAACGTCGACACTTCCAAAACTATTCCAACTCTAACCAAACTGTTCAAAAAATATTTACACATACAAAAAACCTTGAACCAGTCTCATAATAGTAACAAATCAGTCGTTAAGGACATGAGGCAATAGCCTTCTATCCAACAGCCCACAAGTTCTATCTGAACAATGAAACCTAATTTAAACCTTCTTAAAAAGGTAAGGTGCCACTTAGGCCATTTCTTTAAGTCCGAACGTGTATTTAGGGGATTCTTTCACCTAAAACTTTAAGTACTTGATATTACTATTTATTGGAAGCCTTATTATCTTTACATTCTATCTAAAATCATGTATGTTTTATATAACATGCAACCCTATATATATTATGGAAGATGAGAAATGTGGCGTCTCATAGTCTTCCCCCCCTCCCCTAAGAACATTTGTCCAAGAGTGTATCAAGACAACCCCTTGGTTTCATTACTATGTCTTAAAATATGATCTTTGAGGATATACCTTTTATCCCTCCAATCCATAAATCAACTTCAAACAAATTCTAACTATTAAGCTTTGTATAGTTATCCCGTGACAATTCATATAAATCATACTCACAACTCATTTAAAATTTAAGTTACTGTAGAAAGATGACTGCCAACTTTTACAATATGACTCACCTTAAATTATAAAGAGCTGAGGGTGCTTCTTCATCATTTTCTCTTCTGCTTCCCAAGTTATTTCCTTAATATTATTGTCCCACCATAATACTTTCATGGAGGCCACTTCTTTATTTTGAAGCATTCTCACTTGTCGATCTAAAATACCCACTAGCACCTCGTCATAAGACAAGTCTTTAGCAATGTGGATATCCTCAATGTGATTAATATGCGAAGGATCTCCAATGCACTTCCACAACATCGATAGATGAAATACCGAATGGACTGCCCCCAATTCTGAAGGAAAATAAAGCTCATATGCCACCTTTTCAATCTTTCGAATAATCTTATATAGTCTAATATACCCAAGACTGAGCTTTTCTTTGTTTCCAAACTTAAGTGATATTTGTAAGAAGGTCCAATCTTCTACATCAAACTCCAAGTCTCGTCGTTGAACATTTGTATAAGACTTCTGCCGACTTTGGGTTGTTTGAAATCGATCTCTAATAAGTGTTACTTTGTCCATCGCTTGCTGGACTAGATTAGGGCCTAGCAACTTTGCCTCCCTAACCTCAAACCGACCGATCGAGAACCTACACTTTTGCCCATATAGTGCTTTATAAGGTGCCATTTGAATATCGCTTGGAAGTTGTTATTATAAGGGAATCAATAAGAGGTAGATGATCATTCCAGCTTCCTTAAAGTCCAACACAAAGGCTCGTAACATATCCTTAATGGTCTAGATGGTACAATCTACCTGCCCATCAATTTGATGATGAAAAGTTGTGTTGAGAATTACCTGAGTGCCTAGACCCTTTTGAAAAGACTTCCAAAAATATCTTGTAAATTGAGCCCCTCGATAATAGATAATTGAACTTAATGAAGGCGAACAATCTCTTGAATATAAAGCTTAGCATAATCCTCCGCTAAATATGTCATTCTTATTGGCAAGAAAAGAGCAGATTTTGTCAGCCTATCAATGATTACCCTAATAGAATCATACCTACATGGAGTATGAGGCAAACCAATGATGAATTCGACATTTATTATGTCCCACTTCCAAAGTGTCAATATACTGAACTAGGCCTCCAAGTCTTTGATGTTCATCTTTACCTTGTTGGTAATTGGGACATTGGGCTACCAACTTTACAATATCCTTTTTCATGCCATTCCACCAATAGATTAATCGAAGGTCACGATACATTTTTGTCACTCCACGGTGGGATGAGTATATAGAGTAATGGGCCTCAGAAAGAATCTTGGCACAAAGTCCTATGATGTTTGGCACACATAAACGGCCTTGGTACCTAAGGACTCCATCTCCAATTAGTTCAAATAAAGGATACTACTATTGTGGAATGCTCTTCCTTAGTACCCTAAGCCCAGGATCCTCACGTTGTCAATTTTTTACTTCAGTAACAAGGAACGATTCTTGTGTATTTTGAACAATTACACCTCCATCCTCTGCATCTACCAATTGCACCAACAAATTTGCAAGCTGATATAGGTCTTTTGTTATTTCAACCTTATTGCCTTCAACATGGCTTAGACTTCCCATGGACTTTGGGTAATGGCATCAGCATCAACATTAACTTTCCGGAATAGTGTAACATGTCAACATCATAGTCTTTTAGTAATTGTAGAGATCTCCTTTTTCATAGGTTTAGCTCCTTCTACTTAAATAAATATTATAAGCTTTGGTGGTTGGTAAAAACATCAACATGTACTCCGTATAAATAGTGTAGCCAAATCTTTAGGGCAAAAACTACTGCAGCGACGTCAAGATCATCAGTAGGATAGTTTTGTTCAAGTTTGCGCAACTATCAGGAAGCATGTCCAATAACTCTACCATGCTACATAAAAACATAACCTAGGCCAATTTTTGAGGCATCACAATGTAAAACCTAGCCTTCGGTTCCATCCGAAAGAGCCAAGATAACTGCGGTGATAAGCCTTCTCTTTATCTCTTGAAAACTCTGCTCACACTCATTTGTCCACTAAAACATAGCTGCTTTATGCATAAATCTCATTAGTGGTGCAAAGATAAAGGAGAATCCCTCAACAAACCTCCTATCATATCTTTCTATGCCTAAAATCCTACGGACCTTGAACGGATTCAATGGTCTCGGCCAGGCTATTACTACTTCTGTCTTCTAGCCATCGACCTTGTTCCATCACCTATAATAACATGGCCAAGAAAAGCTACAAAAGTTAGCCGAAATTCATATTTAGCAAATTTAGCATATAAATTGTTTTCCTGGAGAGTCTGTAATATAGCTCGCAAGTGGTCCGCATGCTCAGCTTCTAACTGCAAAATATCAAGACGTTTTCAATAATCACAATCACAAATTCATCCAAGAATGGTTTAATGACTCGATTCATCAGGTCCATAAAAGCTGATGGGGCATTTGTAAGCCCAAAAGACATGACAAGGAACTCAAAATATCCATACCTCATCCTAAAGCTATCTTTGGAATATCAGCATCCCTAACTCGCATCTAGTGGTACTTGGATCGCAAGTCAATCTTTGAAAAGCATTTGGCACCCTGCAACTAGTTGAACTAGTCATCAATCCGTGTAAGAGGATGCTTTTTCTTGATAGTGACTTTATTTTGTTGCCTGTAGTCAATACACATCCATAAGGAGCTATCATTGTTTCGAACAAAGACCATTGGAGCACCCCATGAAGATGTACTTGGCCTAATAAAGCCTTTATCAAGTAAGTCCTTCAGTTGTTCCTTCAATTCCTTTATCCATGCAGGAGCAATTTTGTAAGGAGGAATGGATATAAGCTGCATACTAGGGAACAAATCTATAACAATATCAATTTCCCTTTTGGGGAGACCCTTGGAAACTTATCCGAGAATACTATCGAGAATTCATTCATTATAGATTTTTCTATAATTGTATCACAAACTGGCATAGATACCTTAATTAAACCTGGAAATAACTCAGACCTCATACTAAGCTTACATGTAATAAATAGAGTAATGTATGACAATGTAGAGCCATCATCTGTTAGTGCATAAACAGCATGAGAATGTATCATCAATATAACTATGACCACCTCTAGAGACGCCACTGAATCTTATCGGCCTGTGAGTGCATAAAAGTGATTCTAGTCACCAGTAGAACCTGAACTATGTCCTCTACCTCTCCCCCTACCATGAACCTGAGTAGGCTATGGACCTGGTCGGGAAGCATGTACTGAGGATAAAGAGCCTGCAGTGGACCATGAAGGCTGAGTTGTTGTACCTCTACCTAATCTGGGGCACTGGCTAATATAATGTCCTTTCTGCGCATAATGGTAGCATACACCTACACTACCTATTATGAAGCTTACCGCATTGTGCACATGGAGAAGTAGGTTGTCTCATTTCTGTAAAGAGCTCCTGTCGATGGCTCTCACACTAATCTGAACTCTGCCCCAGCGCTGATTGAAGATAACGAGCAAATTCTCGGCCCATGTATTTGTGGTAGGGAACTACCCACTGACAGAGGTAAATATCGGCGAAAAAGAGGCCTAAAATCACCTTGTGGCTCCCTATAAAACCCCATAATATGAGCCATCTTATTCTTCTCCTTATCTGTATGGGTATTCCGAATTCGATGAGAAAGATCCTCTATAGTCTAAGAAAAATTTTTACATGGGAAATATCTACACCATCCTATAAAGAGGCTATACTATAGTTTTTGATTAAATGATCTCCCAAACTATCCACATCACAATGAACTCTAGCACTCTTGATATGTAGAATATCTGGTACATATCTAGCCAAAGAATTGAACCTAAGGCTACACTCCCTTATGCTCATTTCCCCTGCCTCAAACTGATAAACTTGTCAGGATGGGCCTCTCGAACCTCTTGTGGCAAGTAATTCGCTAAAAATGCCTCGGAGTAGTCCTCCCACTCTGTTGGCGGTGCATCAGGCCCTCTGGATCTCTCCCATGACTCGTAACACAAGATGGAAACATCACATAGTCGAAAAGTAGTTGACTCCACTGCCTCGGTGATAGAGGCATATGTCACCCTAAATACCCTATACATATGGTCAATAAAGTCCTGGGATCCTCAGTAGGACTGGATCCTATAAATACTGGAGGGGCCAAGTGAAGAAATTCTCATACATTATGGACTCCTGGGACACGACCTGCTTTGATACCATGTTTCTCTTGCCCCAAAAAGAGGGGAGGCGTGACTAGCACTCGGTACTGTCATTGGCCGAGTAAGCCACTAAACTTGCTAGTCAACTAAACTTTGGGACGAAAGAAAATCGAGTAGCATAATGTCTGAAAAACAAAGCCTAGACTGTTTAGGTCATGACCTGGTCAACAAAAAACCAAGTACATCAAGATAGGTACACAAAAATGATAAACTACTAGCTAGCTGACAAGGCCACAACAATAAAGGTACAGGCACACACTGTATATATATATATGTCAATCCTATAACTAGAGATTGAAAGGCACAAAAGAACCAACCCAAAATAACATGTCCACAATAGCCTCTAAGAGAAGCACTAATACTACCGGCATTTTCATGACCCAGACCTAGGGCCTAGATGTGATATGGAAAATAGGGAACTCGAAGGGACCCCTAACAAGAGTCTTAGCATATCATTGCACATCCTTCGTCCCAGAAGCAATATAAACAACAAAAGAGAGTAAAATACAGATAAATTAGACAAAGGGAATTCTTTAACAGTATAAAACATAGAATACTCAAGAGTCAATATCATAGCATAGATACATCATAATATTCCAACAACACCATTAAACTTAGATATAAGCGGGGGCACGACACTTTCCAGGATCACCCTCATAGTGTCAAATATCAACATAAAGAAGGTTTAAAATAACGAGAGAAAGTAGATAGTGTCCTCGAACTTGAGGACTCACAAAGCTTATCTTCAAGATGACAAACTAGCCACGTGAAGGAGAATAGTCAAATAGAGCTTCAGTCCCAGCACGGTAAATCATGTAGGCATAGAGTATGCATTAGTACGTTGGAATGTACTAAGTATGTAGGATGCAATGCAACAAGAGATAGGCAACATAGTAAAAAATGAATAACGATAAGCAATAGATAGCATAATAACAATATGATATGAATAATCAACGCTTAAAGTAAAACATGATTTGCATATCATTCACCTTACATAGAATAGAGTATATATATAAATGTGGGAAGAAACCTCAACCGACATCAAATAAGACCAAGCGAGCTACAACTTTGAATCCCAATGTCAACCCTATAACAGACGAAAGGGGGAAATTACTTGCCAACGTGAACCTCCAAATTACTATGTGGATCCACAAAGCCTTATGTGAACTGGGTACTCACCTCTAGCTCTTGGACTCGGGTACTCACCTCAATCCCAGACTCGGGTACTTGCCTCAAGCCTTCATATTTAGGGTACTCGTCTCTAGCCTTCATATTTAAGGTACTCATCTCTTATTGATTTGGGGACTCCTACATCTACATATAAACGCTGGTTTATCAAGAATAAGCAAGAAAAACACTTCAAATTTGGGGAGTCACCTCTAGTCCACTCGGTGCTAAGTTTAATCTCACGAAATATAAAAGATAATCATACTTTAATAACTTGCAACAAATATAGAGTCATGGAATGAGTAGCTCTTAACATCATTGACCTCAAATGGTGAGCCTAACGTCAAACATAAGAATGGGTCATCATCAACATTACCTTTGCATTAATATAAAAAGGCTCACAAGAAGTATAATCTTTGAAAAGGGCTTAGCTTCATACTTGCATAACCATAGATAATTTCATGAATTCATAACATACTTGATAGCTCATATTCATCATGAAGTCACTTGACTTGTAAAACATGTACATATCTTGAGAATTTCTTAACTTGGCATTTCATCCAACACTTGGTGGGCACATATGAGGACATGTTCAAATCATGGCAAATACAAGAGTAAAGATCATGAAATAGCGAAATCAATGCATCTTTAAATCATCTAAATCATCCCAACAATATCATGGTAAAATACCATCAGGGGTAACTTGCAAATCATATAAAAAATTCACAATAGTTCATAGATTTCATAGCTTAAATCATGTATAGTCTCAATAGACAAAGATCACTTTTAAGCTCAAAATAGATATTTATGCATAATCAACAATATCAAACAAAACCCCAAAATATTTCATTCTCTTATTTAATAATAATAGATACCCATAAGAAATACAACTTGAAATCTGAAACGACCCCAAAAAGTGCCTGAAAATGTGCCTCAGAAGTTTCCAGAATCATAATTTCTATATATCTTAAATTTTTTGCGTGATATCAAAAATTCAACTCCATATTCTTGTTCAATGGGTCAAACTGAGTGGGGAATGGGTCTAAACCCAATTTAAGAGCAACCATAGCAAAATTTGAAAACCTGAAAAGCGTGATTTCCAATGAAGATCCACGCCCCTGGCACGGCATGCCAAGGGTATGCTGCAGTGTATTTTGTGCACTGTTTTTCTTGTCCAGTCCAAGACCTTTGTTGGGCCTAAGTGTTCCCATGCGTGAAAATACCTATACTTAGCCTTATTTCACCCTAATATCATTCAAAAGATTCCCAAATACTCACTCAAACACTCAGACAATATTTCATCTCCAAATTTCAAGTCTCAAAACTCATCTGGATATGAAGATTCTCATTCAAGCTACAAGTCTCCATTATTAATCTTCTTTAAGAATTCTGCAAAGCTTAGGTAAGTAGGTTTCTTTCATGGGTTCCTTTCACCCATGATACCCAAGCATCCGTTTATCTAAAATTTGCATGATTTAAAGTTAATTTACGCATGGGCCTTACTTATTATGAATTTCAATGCACATCATATTGGAGTTTAATGAAATTATGGTTGTTTTAGCATGTTTTGAGCTATGAATCTAAGGTTTATTGTGAGATGTGATGAAGGATTTTGATGTATATTGGTTGAGGGTGTTACCAAGTATTTATTGATGGTTTTACGTAGAATTTTCCAGCATGATTACACTCTTGAATTGCATGATTTTACACTAGTATTACACACCAGCCAAGTGTTTGGTAAGATGTTCGGTTAATGTATTTTGGAGGAATTAAATGTCCAATGCATGCCTTATGAATTGAATGACTATATGATGATGAAAGGAACAGATGTATAGGATATTCTCCTATATAATGTTTGAATGTGACCATGCCTTGCTCGGGGGGTTAAGAGCCCGGGTAACCATATCGAGGGGTTTGTACCTTTGATACTAACCAAGGGGTTGTGCCTTGGTAATTTGGTTGAGGGGTTAGTACCTCAATCCCTAGGGATGGTAGGGTGTGTTTATCCACCAACCGATCATGGGATTCATACTTTGGTAACCGGGTTGAGGGTTAGTTCTTCAATCACCAAGGTTAGTAGGGTGCGACGATCCAGCAACCAACCAAAGGGGTTTGTGCCTAGTAACCTATTGGTTTTATAATATTGTTCTCCTCTTACACCTTATATTATATTCTATGTAATCATGTTTTACTTAAGCATTGATCATATGCCATATTACTAATATGTTATCTATTGCCTACTATTATTCATTTTTACTATGTTGCCTATCTCTTGTTGCATTGCATCCTACCTACTTAGTACATTCAAATATACTAATGCATACTCTACGCCTACATGATGTTACCATATAGTAACTGAAGACACACTTGATCATCCTAGCTAACATGGCTTGTACGGCTTCTTTCAAGCTCTTTGGTGAGTCCTCTATTTTTGGGATGGTTTTTATGATCTCATACTATGTTCTAAGACTATCTTTCTTTTATTTATATAATGACTATAAGGGTGAGGCCGGTAGTTTGTCTTGGCCCCCACTAAGTATTTATGTTTTAGAGGTGTTATTGGACATGTTTTGTATTCTACTACGAGCTTTGATTATCTCTTGACCGCTGATGGTTATGTTATGGAAGTTGTCCCTTAGCCTGTTTATCCCTATTTACTATTTCTTATTATATTTTATTAATTCTGCGACCAAGAACGTGTAATGATATGTTGAGAAGATTGCTTGGGGTCCCTTCAGGTTCCCCATGCGTCATGTCACGTCTACGCCCTAGGCTTTGGTTGTGACAAACTTGGTATCAGAGCACTAAGTTGTTAGATCCTCAGAGTCCAACACACCAAGTCAATTAGAGTCTTATTCATGGTTGTGTTGTGCACCACAATTATGAGTAAGAGGCTATGAGACGTTTTAGGAAATGTTTCCCTTGTTCTTCTGTGTCATGCTATAGAAGTTAAGGTAAGGTTTCCCTCCCCCCCACCCAATGATTGTTCTTCCCTATACTAGACTTTGTCTAACATAAGGGAAAGGAGAACTCACACTCCTGAGGGACAACCGGCTCATCCTCCAGGATGCTCTCACTTTGCTTGCATAAGTTGTGACTAATCAAGTCAATCAAGGGTCCCAAGCCCCTCATGCTCCTAGACCGGCATCTCGGGTGAGAGACTTCATAAGGAAGAACCCCCGGAATTCTATGGGTCAAAGGTGGATGAGGACCTTCAAGAGTTCACTGATGAAGTCTACAAGGTTTTGGCTATCATAGGTGTTAGATCGAAAGAGAAGGCGGAGTTGGCGGCTTACCAATTCAAGAGGGGTGGAAAAAATATAGTTTGGTCAATGGAAGGAGGAGAACAGAATCAAGAAGGTGGTTCTTTGGGAGGAGCTCAAGGCGGCTTTACTTAATCGGTTCTTTCCTCTTGAACTTAGAGAGGCCACGATGGTGAAATTTACGAATTTGAGAAAAGGGTCTTTGAGTGTGAGGGAGTATGCCCTCAAGTTTAATCAACTCTCTAAATATGCTTCCCACTTGTTGGATGATGGTTATAGTTACTCTCTAAAAGGTCGCTATCAGTAATTAACCTAACCGAGGTTAGGGTCGAGTCCACAGGGAATACAGGGCTTGACTATAAGATTTTAGTAGTAATTGTTCCTACTATCTATAACTACAATCTCTAGATGGGGGGTTTGTTGTGATTCAATTACAACATAAAATAAACACTAATTAAAATTCGAGAAAACACTCAATTTAGGGGATAACTTGGGAATTTGTGTTCCCCATGGCTCATTGTCTCAAGTACCCTAGATAACACAACTATGATCAGTGAATCGCATGCAGGACAGTAACTTAGGTTCTTCCAGCCCTCTTGTAAAGGTGAAGATCAAATTTCACCATGGTGCTTGGTCAGCCACCATGGCGTTCTAACTAACCATTACCTATGTTCCAGTCAACTTTCCCTTATCAGGTTTGGTTGATTAGATGGGAAAACATCAATCGAATCTTGTCATCTACTTCTCTTTTCCTATTCATCACTACCTTGGTCGGGATCGTAATAGCAGGTAGCGTTTGGTGTTTCCCACCACCAAAAAATATTAATTATGAAGGAAATAAAGCAGTACATGCAAAACACCAATCATAGCCATGCATAAAACCTAGGTCATCTCAAGTCAATTACTCATGGTTCCTAAAACCCCATGTTGTGGGTGTTTAGCTACTCATGGCTAAGATAAAACACACAAAAAAACACATAATAGACATAGTTGAGAGTTTCACCAATAACAATGAAGGAGATAGGCACCACAAGTTGCAAACCCACTAGCTTGATTGATCAGCAATGAGTGCAAACCAAGATTTGCAATCCCTAAAATAAGTTTCCCAAAGAGAACAATAATATACTCTAAAAGCCTAAGAAAATCTTCAAAATGTAATGGAGAAATGTCTATTGTTTGTGCTTCTTCAAAAACCTAACTTAAACTATTTATAGTCTTCACAAAGCAACCCTAGGAATTATGCAACAAAGACAGTTGGCATCTGATAAATATCGCAGTTACGACTCATAGATTCGCCTAAGAGTCATAGTTGGGGTTTCGTATCAGGTTCTTGGCATTTCGAATTGAACTGGTACGACCCATAGGTACGAGTCATTACTCGAGATACGACTCATATATTGGTCTCGCAGTCCTGGTCTTCAGTTTTTAGTCCAACACTTTTGCTCTTTGATTCTTGCTGTGAATCCACCTATACCAGCCATAGTGTGTCTTACAACTCGTAGGCTGGGCTCATAGGGGTGACCTTCACTTGGCAGATTTCTAATTTTTGGTCTCTGATTCCTACTATGACGCAACCTATGACTCATAGGAGGGCTTATATGGCCTATGCTTTAGCAAAATCTGTAACTTTTCTTCAAAATTATCCCAACCTAACTTTTCTGCAAGATTAACACTAGAATACATCAAAACACTAAAAAGTCACTTTAAGAACTCACAAAATCCCTTATTTTAGGCACCAAATGTTCAATAATTTGACAACACATCAACACCCTCAACTTAGAATGTTGCTTGTCCTCAACCGATGACTCAATCTATGAAGACAAAGAGAAATACATAGAAGCTATATCAATGGCATATACAGCAGCTCATTTGGTTCTGGTACCCAGTTACTACTTTCAAAACAGGGTTGCCAAGTTATTGAGAAAACCAGAAAGTCATGAAAGACCTGACAATCCAACTTTAACAAGATATTTAGCATCAACCATCCACAATCACTGATATAGTCACATGCTACTCAATTAGTGCAAATGCCCTCACTAGAAAGAAGTCCCTTATATTCACTAAAGAACATTTAGAAATCAGGGATGGAGGAAACATTCTCACTCTCACAATTGAAATTCATGCACAATGACTAACACCATAAGCTTGCCCTTATACTCATTTTTCTGGCTTGGTGATAAAGTGGAGATGGATAACTTTAGGACTTATAAGCTTGTAACACCGGTTCAGGGTGCTTTGGTGTGGTATTTTGGGCAAATAGTGACTAAAGTTATCCTTGAACCATGTTTACCAAGACTTCTTGCTTTCATAATCCACCCCTTCTTAAATGAATCCGCCCTCATTTTGCTATTTTGAACTTTTCTCGAGTGCTTTGTTTCTCTTTTTCAGCTGAGCCTTGATTTCAAACTCATTTTGCTAATTTTTCCTCTACTCAATGCACTTTTCTTTTCTTTTTGTTCACTCGATTCATGCTTTTTCATTTCTTTCTTGATATTCCAACTAACCACCTTATATTATTACTTTGCCACAATAAGGGCCACCCTCAACTTAGGCTTTTAGCCTCAAGTGAATATACCTATACATATCCTTATTTCACTCTCATATCATTCACGACATTCCCAAATACTCTCTCAAACACTTAGACAATATTTCATCTCCAAATTTCAAGTCACAAAGTCATTCGAATCTCTAGGTTCTCATTCAAGCTACAGGTCTCCATCTCCAATCTTCTTCAAGAATTTTTCAAAGCTAAGGTATGTGAGTTTCTTTTATAGGTTCCTTTCACCCATGATACCGAAGCTTCCATTTATCTAAAATTGAACGATTTAAAATTGATTTACTCATGGGCCTTAGTTATGAATTTCACTGTATACTATGTTGGGGTTTCATGAAATTATGGTTGTTTTAGCATGTTTTGAGCTACGAATCTAAGGTATATTGTTAGATTTGATGAAGGGTTATGATGTATATTGCTTAAGGCTGTTACCAAGTATCTATCAATAGTTTTACATTGAATTTTCTAGCATGATTACACTCTTGAATTGCATAATTTTACACTAGCACTATACACCCGTCAAGTGTTTGATAAAATGTCCGGTTAATGTATTTTGGAGGAATTGAAGGTCCAATGCATGCTTATGAGTTGAATGACTCTATGATAATGAAAGGAACATATGTATATGATATTCTCCTATGTAATGTTTGAATGTGACCATGCCTTGCTCGGGGGTTAAGAGCCCGGGTAACCATGTCGAGGGGTTTGTATCTTGATACTAACAAAGGAGTTGTGCCTTGGTAACCTGGTTGAGGGGTTAGTACCTCAATCCCCAAGGGTGGTAGGGTGTGTTTTTCCACCAACCAATCATGGCATTCATACTGTGGTAACCAGGTTGAGGGGCTAGTTCTTCAATCACTAAGGTTAGTTGGGTGCGACGATCCACCAACCAACCAAAGGGATTTGTACCTTGGTAACCTATTGGTTTTATAATGTTGGTATCTTCCTACACCTTGTATTATATTCTACGCAATCATGTTTTACTTAAGCATTGACCATACATGCCATATTGCTAATATGTTATCTATTGCCTGCTATTATACATTTTAGCTATGATGCTTATCTCTTGTTGCATTGCATCCTACATACTTAGTACATTAAAATGTACTAATACATACTCTATGCCCACATGATTTTACCATGTAGGAACTGAAGCCCCACTTGATCATCCTACCCAACATGGCTTGTACGACTTCTCTCAAGCTCTTTGGTGAGTCCTCCATTTCAGGAATGGTTTTTATGATCTCATGCTATGTTCTAAGACTATCTTTCTTTTATGTATATATTGACTATAAGGGTGAGCCCGGTAGCTTGCCTTGGCCCCCACTAAGTATCTATGTTTTAGATGTGTTGTTGGACATGTTTTGTATTCTTCTACGAGTTTTGATTATCTCTTGACTGCTGATGGTTATAATATGGAAGTTGTCCCTTAGCCCTGTTTATCCCTTTTACTATTTCTTACTGTATTTTATTGCTTCCGCGACTAAGGATGTGCAATGATATGTTAAGAAGCTTGCTTGGGGTCCCTTCAAATTACCTATGTGTCATGTAACGTCTATGCCTTAGACTTGGGTTGTGAAAAAATCATGCAATTTTCATGAAAAGGAAAGTTAGGCTTCATGGGTGAAAGGAACTCACGAATAAAACCCACATACCTTGACTTTGGAGGATTCCTTGGTGAAGATTTGAAATGGAGACTTAAAGCTTGAATAAAATCTTTAGGTTCGAAAAGAGACTGGGACACTTGAATCTTAAGTAGGGCTTAGGGCTTGACTTTATTTTCTTGAACACTAATAAAACTTCTTGAAAACCTTGAGAATTGATGGAGAATTTGATCAAGATTAGAGAGGAGTTTGAGAGGTTTTGGGTTGTGCTTAGGGCTCAAAACGTCTTAACAATGAGGGATTTTCATGTATATAGGTATTGAGTTATTACCCAGTTGCCCTTGAGTATAAAAGAGCAATATCAGAATTTTTTTGAACTTGTCCGCTCTAGGTCCGCGTCCCGGAATGGTCGCAGACAGCTATTGTCTTTGTGAAGTTTCGTCAAAAAATTATTTTCTTTGCACGGATGAATATGCCTTGTAGGTACTTGTTTTCTCACTCAATTTTGCCCTCTAAACAAGAATATGAGGTTTGATTTGCAAAATTCTGTACAGATTTTGAGATATTAAAAATGCAACATAAGGTGTTTTCGAGCTACGGTGAGGGCAGTTTAAATATCCCCAATTTGAAATATAAGGAAACTACTATTATGGGGCATCCCTAAGCAAATGTGAGGCATTTCAATGTCTCCCCCTTGGGAACATTCGTCCCCAAATGTCAAACAAACTTACATAAGAAGAGTAATTATGAAGAAATCAGCCCCAACAAGAATGCAACAATGCACTTAAACACCATTTTCAAAATCTCAACACAAGTGTCAAAATCATCATGAACTTGTCAACACAAAAATGAATGCATGCAAATAACATAGAGGCTGAAACAGAAGACTTGGAATTATAAAAAAGTACTTGACATGTTATAATAAGCTAGAATAGAATCAAAGAGATACGAATATTGCTCCTCCATGCTCGCTGCACTTCCCGAGAGACACCTTCGACTTCACGATTCTCCTAAAGGGCCTTGAGGAACACCACATCCTTATTAATCAATTTTTACACCCTTCAATCTAATACCTCCACAACACCCACAACCTCAAAGATTTCTACAGCACTAGAGTCACCAACACATCCCCTCAATCTAGAAGCATAAAGAACCGGATGAACCGTACTCATATCCATAAGAGACTCCAATCCAAATGCAGCCTTATCAATTTCTTCCCCAACCCTATAAGAACCTATAAACCATAACCCAATTGTAAACCTTAAACACACATATTCCACATTGGCACTATAAACCACCATCTCCCCCATGGAAGAAAACCTCCACCTTGTCATCCTTCACCCAAAACCTCCAACTCAATTAAGGCGGACTCAAGGCCTTGGATAACTTGACCCTTTCAACCAAGGAAGATTTATAACCATCAAAACCACTACACCATTATCCTTACATTCATCCAATCTCATATGCATCTACATTCACAACATCACCTTCAATTGATTCACAAGCTCTTCCTCACTTTCGTAACCAAACCAACACATCATTACTAAAGACTATCACAAGCATAACAAGGTAGGGATTAAAGACCCTATTCATGAGACCTATAAACATGACCTGTACACAAGACAAACCCAAAGACACCACCCTAAATTCAAAATATCGGAAAGGACTTTCAATAACTCATTGAACACTAAAACAACTCAATAGAAATAACTTGGGCTCAAAACCCCTAACTCTTACAAGATGATAGATGCAACCCTTGGAGATCAGTTGTACCTTAACATAAGAAATGGACTTACCCCTTCATAACCACCTTACAAGCCCCTACTCAAGGACGGGTCTATTAGGGAATTGGAACCTAACTCTACGGTCCCTACAATGAATAGAGACAAAATATGCATACAACAACTCAATCACAAGTATGACACCAA
This sequence comes from Solanum clarkiae, assembly GCA_011800125.2. Classification (NCBI taxonomy): domain Eukaryota; kingdom Viridiplantae; phylum Streptophyta; class Magnoliopsida; order Solanales; family Solanaceae; genus Solanum; species Solanum clarkiae. The sequence goes on along the minus strand of JAABOM020068287.1, from coordinate 22,747 downwards.
AATCCATCACATCAAATCCAACAAGTCACAAGGTAAAACTCAATGCAATATGTACACGAAAAAATACTTATGACCTTTCTATTAACAATAGGTTGTACAAGGGGTATACACCAAAGGTTCACATAACAACTTGGGATGCACAAGAAGCCTACTAGCGAACAAAAGGAATAATGAAAGGAATAGTGGAACCCGGATCCATAAAAATCAAAACCATCAACTTACCTGCGAAGTACCATTCTAAGCCTAGTGACTCCTAGAAGGATATGGTTGAGAATGTTGACGACCATCCTTATGGTTTTTAGGGACCCATGGACAATGTCTCATCTTATGATCCACTCCACCATATCCAACACACGCACTCGACCGGGTAAGCAATCTCCCGGGTATTACCATCCATACTTATTGCATATAGGAGGAGCTTGTCCACCAAAACATTCACATTGATTCTTGGGGCTCCCCATTCAACATTGGCAACCCTCTCATTTGGAGCATGGTCGGACTCATGATCTTGGAAGCTACCCTCAAATTGAGCCCTCTTGGATCCCTCACTTCTCCTCTTCCAAAGCTTCTCCCACTCAAGTTGTTTGACATAAGTCATGAGATGGGACAAACCCATATCATTTATCAACACAGTGGTACGAGATTCCTTATTCACCAAATTGGATACACCCATCAGAAATTTGCTCATCCTTGACCGCGGATCGGCAACCAATTGTGGAGCATACTTGGAGAGTTGGTTGAACTTGAGGGCATACTCCCTCACACTCATGGATCCTTGCTTTAAATTCATAAAATTCCATCATTTTGGCCTCCCTTAGCTCAAGAGAGAAGAATCGATTGAAAAATGCCACCTTAAACTCCTCCTAAGGAATAGCATCATGTTTAACCCTTTCTACCTTCCATTACACAAGCAAAATTTGAGCCACCCCCTTTAGTTTGTAGGCCACTATCTCCATCTATTCCTCTGAATTCACCCCCATGATAGACAACTCCTAGTACACCTCATCGATGAACTTTGGGGATCCTCATCCACCTTAGACCCATAGAACTCTGGTAGATTCATTCTAGCGAAATCTCTTACTCTCGAGGCCGGAGTATTAGCATGAGGAGCTTTGGCCCCTTGGTTCTTTTAGTGGGTCATAGCATATGCCAACAAAGTAATAGCATTCTGGAACTCAACTTTGGTAGCCCCTCCACCCTGAAGAGCTTGAGGAGCAGGGTAAGCCGGTTGTCCTATAGGTGCATGGCCCCTCCTTCGCCTTCCTCTTTGAAGTGGCATGATCAACTAGAAGAGCAAAGAAAATTTTTAGAGGGAAAAGCGCTACTCACTTCTAAAGCATGACATAGACCATGAAGAAGAGAAATATTTCCTAAAATGTCTCATAGCCACCTATTCATAGTTGTGGCGTGCTTTAAAACCATTCATAAGACTTTAATCGACACAGTGTGTTGGATGACGAGAACCATTAACAACATAATGCTCTGATACCAAGTTTAACATTACCCAGACCTGGGGCCTATAGATGACATGGCGAATGGGAACTCGAAGGGATCCCAAACAAGACTCTTAGAATATCATTATACATCCTTGGTCGCGGAAGCAATATAAACAACAACAAGAGAGTAAATAAGGATAAATGGGACTAACGGAATTTTTTAATAGCATAAACTTAGAATACTCAAGAGTCAAGATCATAGCATAGATACATCATAATATTCCAACACCTCTAAACTTAGATAGGAGCGGGGGCCATGAAACTTTCTGAGCTTATCCTCATAATGTCAAATTTCAACATAAAGAAGTTCTAAAAATAACAAGAGAAAGTAAATAGTATCATCGAACTTGAGGACTCACCAAGCATATTTTCAAGATGTCAAACTAGCCACGTGGAGGAGAATAGTCAAATAGAGATCCGGTACCTACATGGTAACATCATGTAGGCATAGAGTGTGCATTAGTACATTTGAATATACTAATTATGTAGGATGTAATGCAACAAGAGATAGACAACATAGTCAAAATGCATAATGATAAGTAATAGATAGCATAATAACAACATGACATGTATGATCAATGCTTAAAGTAAAACATGCTTTGCAAATCATTCACCTTACACAGAACATAGTATATATATAAGTGTAGGAAGAAACCTCAACCGACATAAAATAATACCAAGCGAGCTACAACTTGGAATCCCGATCTCAACCCTACATCGGAAGAAAGGGGGAAGTTACTTGCCAAGGTGAACCTCCAAATGCCTTAGTGGATCAATTAAGCCTTATGTGAACCAGGTACTTGCCTCTAGTTCTTGGACTCGGGTACTCGTCTCAAGCCCAGATCGGGTACTTGTCTGAAGACCTCATATTTAGGGTACTCGTCTCTAGCCTTCATATTTAGGGTACTCACATGTTAGAGATTTGGGGACTCACCTCTAACCTCTTCAATGATGGTGGTACATAGATTTGGGACTTGGGGACTCACCTCTAGTCCACTCTGTGCTAAGTCTAATCCCACGGAATACATAAGATAAGCATACTTTAATAACTTGAAATAAATATAGAGACATGGCACGAGTAGCTCTTAAAATCATTGACCTCAAATGGTGAGCCTAATTTCAAACATAAGAATGGGTCATCATCAACATTACCGTTGCATTAACATAAAAAGGCTCATGAGAGGTATAATCTTTGAAAAGGGCTTAGCTGTATAATTGCATAATCATAGATAATTTCATGAATTCATAACATACTTGATAGCCCATATTCATCATGAAGTCAGTTGACTTGTAAAACATGTACATTTCTTTAGAATTTCTTAACTTGGTATTTCATCAAACACTTGGTGAACACATATGAAGACATGTTCAAATCATGCAAAATGCAAGAGTATGGATAGTGAAATAGTGAAGTCAATGCATCTTAGAGTCATAAATCAGTCTACTAACATCATGGTAAAACCTCATCATGGGTGAGTTGCAAATCATATCAAAACTTCACAACAGTTCATAGATTTCATAGCTTGAATCATGTATAGTCTCAATAGACAAGGATCACTTCATAGTATAAGCTCAAAGTAAATATTTTTTCATAATCAACAACATTTTGCAAAACCCCAACACATTTCATGCTCATATTTCATAATAATAGATACCCATAAGAAATAAAACTTGAAATCATGCAATATTCATAAAATGAAAGGTTGAGTTTCATGGGTGAAAGGAACCCATGAATCAAATCCACATATCGTGACTTTAGAGGATTCCTTGGTGAAGATTTTAAATGGAGACTTGAAGATTGAATGAAATCTTTAGATCAGAAGGAGATTGGAACACTTGAAACTTGAGGGGAACTTGGGGCTTGACTTTGTTTTCCTTGAATTCCAAACAAGACTTCTTGTAAACCTTGACAATGGATGGAGAATTTGATAAGATTAGAGAGGAATTTTAGAGGTATGGTTAGTTTTTTGGGCTCAAAATGGATTAACAATGAGGGATTTTCATGTATATAGGTATTGGGTTATTACCCAATTGCCCTGGAATAAAAAAATGCAATTTAAGAATTTTTCGAACTGGTTTGCGCCATGTCCGCGTCGTGGACTTGTTGTGGACAGCTACTGTTTTTGCGAAGTTTTGCCAAAAAGTTAATTTCTTGGCGCGGATGAAGTATACTTTATAGGTTCTCATTTCGCCATAAAATAGTTCCCTCTGAACAAGTATATAAAGTCAGATTTGTGAAATTCACCACGGATTTTAAGATATTAAAAAAAATGCATCATAGGGTCTTTTCCAGCTATGAAGAGGGGTGTTTAAATATCCCCAATTTGAAATATAAGGGAACAATGATATTATGGGGAATCCCTAAGAAAACATGAGGCATTTCAAGAATACAGCTCCAACTATACCCAACTATTTAATGAAAAGTAAGTATCCTGTGAAATCTTCACGAAAAGAGGAGCTTACCAACTCATAGCTGAACTGGGCATCTAGTGGAAGGGTCCATTAGAGTCCCTACCTAAACCTGCACGCACGAAATAAAATCCAACATCCCCACACAACAGGATGTCAGTAGAATAACCATGTACTAGTATGTCAGGCAGAAAGTAAAGCCATATATAGCAGTAGTAAAAAGGGTAATAGAAATACCACTTATAACAAAAACTCAAGTAACCTTAATGGCCAACAATCCACCTCCTAGTGATAAAATATGCATGGTATGCTTGAGTATCGCATATCGTGAATACACATATATAGATGTAAATGCATGACATATCCAATAAAATGCTAGCAGTTGTGGTACTTTCTGGTAGCTGACTGGCATCATATTTGCCAACCTGTGGCCATCTGTACCATATACATATGTATAATCATTTGGGCAAGTAGGCCCCATACCTCCGATCATAGCTTGACGCTTATGCATAACATGGAATATATAATATGAATATTGACTGCATCTAGTAGGCCATAACATAAATTTAGCCAATGTTGTCTCATTGGTACACTTATCATCATAACATCATAATCATTGTCACAGCATATACACATGACTCATGGGATCTTACATGTCTTTCAAATAAGTTTGACAGCTTCACTCAACATTTAGAATGATGCCTTAACTCTGTAAATGTTCATAAGATGCTTTACATAATGCTTATACTTGGTTCCATGTCAATTAGTAAAAGAAAGTATTTAAATAGAAACAACTGCCTTATAGTTTAAATTAGAGTATTATGCTAGATATTATTGGAAATCAATGTGTCACTTGTTAAGTGCTTCAATTATATTCCTAGTATGGAAGAAGGACTGATTATGATTACTACATTCCCTTCGTAATATACATTTATCTTAATGACACTTCACCAAGAAGAGAAACACCTCGAATATATGGATAGGTAGTCAGGAAAACCGACAAAATGATATATAGATATTGAATGTCTAGTTTAAGCGAATGAATGGAATATCAACCTAATACTATCATGAAAATAACTTAGCTACAATATCAATGCCCTTAACACAGAAAGTCTTTCTAGCAACTAAATAATAAATTATCGCATTTGACGTTTTAGGAAACTTCCCTGATTTCATGGTAAAAGGAGGGATGGAGCTTAGCCTTAACATACGTTCCCAAAGGATGACCTATTGCGCAAAGTTTCATCCCGAGAGTTGTTCCTTATGTCCTACGCTCTGTAACAACTATATACATGTAGCTTAAAGACACCTATAAACAATCCAGCATTAAGCATTAATGACCAGATTCGCCAAATAGTATTTACACGAGGAAACGTCTGTAAAACTTCACAAAAAATGACCGTAAAAGAGCCCCAAGATTATTACCTGAACATACCAGCTGCAAACCATGAATAACCAGCAGGAACATCACTTTTTTAAAAGCCCCAACCATAGCTAATAGGAGGAAAACACAATTGCAAAGCATAAGGTACACATTTGTAGGCACGGGGATGAATTTTAATGGTAAAAACGCGAACAACTTACATAAATAACTTTGATATCTTTAGTGATCTTTCTCTTTAGTTCCTAAACTGTTTTTAACAAAATGGCACTGTTTTGATCTTTAAAAAGCTCAAATTAGTCGACATGTAGGTGGGTTGACCCGACCCGATCCATGACCCTATATCCGGCTCGAGCAGTCACAGTAAAACTATCATAACTTTTTATTCTGAAGTCGATTTGATACGTTGTTTTGTGCATTGCAACCTAGACTCATAAATATTCAGTTTGATAGTTCATGGACCTTCCAACTTTTTATAATTTTAAATATATTGGTTGATACATTTGATCCAAATTTAAGAAGGATATCTTAAAGAAACTTACGGTAACTTTGTCCAACCTTTATCTTGCAACTTTCTTGATTCCAAAACTTAATGTATGACCTTTGTGCTATTAATAAACATTCAAAAATCCATTATTAGCAAATTATACAATTTGAGTCTCATCCGAAAAGTGAAACCTAATTTCAACCTTCCAAAAGGGCAAGGTGTCACTGGGTCATTTCTTTAATCCCGAATGTGTATTTAGGGGATTCCTTTTCTTAAAACTTTAAGTTCTTGATATTACCACTTATTGGCAGTGTTATTATCCTTAGGCCTTATTCAAAATCATATATTTATTACATAACATGCAACCCTATACATATTATGGAAGACGAGAAACATGGGGTCTCATAGTTAACTCCACTGAAGGGCACACAACTAGTGCAAGGGCATACCATTCGTTTGGTCATTCATGCAAGTGACGTAGGTTTCAAAATGTTGATTCTATGGTTAAAATTTTATTATAGGTTGGTATCGTCCACAAGGCACCTCTCCACAGTGAAATGACCCCAGAAATGCCTGGAAATGTGCCTCGGAAGAGCCCAGAATTGTGATTTCCATATATCTCAAAATCCTTGCACGTTATCAAAAATCTGACTTCATATTCTTGTTTAGGAGGTCATTTTGAGTGGATAATGGGTCTAACCCCGATTTAAAATCAAAGGATTAGCAATTTCATTTTTCTAAGTGAGGATTTCCAGTGAGTTTTTTGCACCCCTGGTGCAACGTGCCAAGGGCGCGTATTAGTGTTATTTTTGACCAAGTTTTGACTTTGGTATAAGACTTTTAAGTCTTGGGAGTAAGTGTTCTCACATGTGAAAATATTTATACTTAGCCAATTTTCACCCTCTTATCATTCTAAATATTCCCCAATGCTCATTCAAACACTTAGACAAATATTTTTCTCATAAACTCAAGTCTTAAAACCCATTCCAGATCTAAGGATTTCCTCTCAATCTTCAAGTCTCCATGTCCAATCTTCATCAAGTTCCTCTCCAAAGCTAAGGTATGTGGGTTTCTTTCATGGGTTCCTTTCACCCATAATACCCAAGCTCTCTTTACCCAAAATTGCACCCAAGGAGCAATCGACCAATGGAGAGCTTAGGGATGCTCTAACCTTACATGCACAAGTAGTGGCTAATCAAGCCAATCAAGGGGCCCAAGCCCCTCATGCTCCTATACCAGCCTCTCAGGTGAGAGACTTCATGAGAATGAATCCCCTGAAATTCCATATATCAAAGGTGAGTGAGGACCCTCAAGAGTTCATTGATGAGGTCTACATAATTTTATCCATCATGGGTGTCAGGCGGGAGGATGAGGTGGACTTGGAAGCCTACGAACTCAAAGGGATAGCCCAAATATGGTACAACCAATAGAAGGAGGAAAAGGGAGTCGACTATGTGGTACTTTGGGAGGAGTTCAAGGTGGCCGTCCTTAATCAGCTCTTTCTCCTTGAACTTAGGGAAGCTAAGTTGGTGGAATTATGGACTTGAGACAAGGGTCTATGAGTGTTAGGGAGTATGTCCTCAAGTTCACCAACCTTTCGAAGTTTGCTCCAAATTTGGTGGCCGATTTAAGGTCTAGTATAAACAAATTTTTGATGGGTGTTTTCGACTTGGTTAGTTAGAAATGTCGGTCCACCATGTTGATTAATTATATGGACTTATCATATTTGATGACCTATTCCAAATAAATAGAAGAGGAAAAATTGAGGAAGAGAAGGGGTCATGAGGCCAAGAGGGCCCGTTTTGAGGGTAAGTTCCAAAGGAGTGGCCAGTTCCATCAAGGCCAAAGGTCTACTCATGCATTTGATAAGAGGGTTGCAAATGATCTTCTTAGGGCCCAAGGTCTTAGGGATGTGGCTCATATTGATGTGTGTCCAAAGTGTGGTAAGGATTATGGTGGCCCATGTTTGAGAAATACTGGTACTTTTTATGGTTGTACAGAAATGGGGAGAAAGGTGATAAATCTCCCTCAAAACTGCAACAAGGGAAAAGAGGTTCATCCACGAGGTGCTAATGCGGTCCCATTAGGGAGAGGTGGCAGACAAGATGGTGCCCCAAGGCACAACTGGTTCTATGCTTTGCATGGGAGGCAAGGGGTTGATGAAGTCCCTGATGTTGTTACTGGTATGTTGAAAATCTTTGACTTTGATGTGTATGCATTGATTGATCTAGGTGCCACTCTTTCTTTTCTTATCCCTTTTATTGTCAAAAGGTTCCATGTTGACCCCAAGTAGTTGCATGAGGCATATGAGGTGTCTAGCCTATTGGTGCATCTATTGTTGCTAGAAAAGTTTATAGAAGGTTTCATATTTGTATCTTGCATAAAATATTTCCTTGTGATCTTGTGGAGTTAGACATGGTTGATTTTGATATTATTCTTGGGATGGATTGGTTGCACGCATACTATGCTTCTATTGATTGTAGAACACGTAGGGTCAAATTATAGTTTACAAATGAACCCATCCTTGAGTGGGAGAGTCTAGATGTGGTGGTCAAGGATAGATTCATCTCTTGCATTAAAACTCATAAGTTGATCTTTAAAGGATGTTTTTACCATCTTGTGAGGGTTAGGGATATGGAGTCTAAAGTCCTTCCCATAGAGTCAGTTCTGGATGTAAATGAGTTTCTTAATGTATTCCCAAATGACCTTTCTGGTGTTCCTCCTAAAAGGGAAATAGACTTTGGAATATACCTCCTCCCTGATACTCAACCCATTTCTATTCCCCCTTACCTTACAGCCCCGACGGAGTTGAAGGAGTTAAAAAGAATAATTGAGGGACTTGTTGGAGAAGAGATTTATAAGGCCTAGCTAATCACCTTAGGGTGCACCAGTGTTGTTTGTGAAAAAGAAGGATGGGTACCTTAAGATGTGCATTGACTACCGGCAACACAATAGGGTCACCATCAAGATTAGATATCCTCTTCTAGGAATTGATGGTTTGTTTGACCAATTGCAAGGGGCTAGCCATTTCTCTAAGATTTATCTCCGGTCCAGGTATCATCAAGTCAAATTGAGGGAGTGTGATATTCCCAAGACGGCCTTCAGGACTAGGTATGGGCAATATGAATTTTTGGTGATGTCTTTTGGGTTGACCAATGCACCAGCCATCTTTATGGACCTAATGAATAGGGTCTTTAAATCTTACCTTGATTCCTTTGTTGTGGTCTTTGTTGATGACATTTTGATCTATGCTCATGGTGAGGAGGAGCATAGGGCTCCTTTGAAGGTTGTGTTGCAAGGATTAAGGAAGGAGAAATTGTATGCTAAATATAAAAAGTATGAATTTTGGTTGAGCAAAGTTTCCTTCCTAGGGCATTTGGTGTTAGGGGATAGTATTAAGGTGGATCTTAAGAAGACCAATGTGATTAGAAATTGTCCTAGACCATTGACCCCATCGAACATTAGGAGCTTCTTGGGCATACTGGACTATTATCACACGTTTGTGAATGGGTTCTCCTTTAGTGCTTCTCCTATGACAACATTGAATCAAAAGAAGGCTAAGTTTGTGTGGTCTGATGAATGTGAAAGGAGTTTCCAAACATTGAAAGATAAGATTGTGTCCGCATATTGACACTACCTGATGAGCTTGAGGGATTTGTTGTGTATTGTGATGCTTTCTGGGTTGGTTTGGGTTGTGTGTTGACGCAAAATGGTAAGGTCATAGCCTATTCTTCTAGAGAACTCAAAGTGCATGAAAAGAACTATCCTACTCATGATCTTGAATTAGCTAGCATGGTGTTTTCTTTGAAGATTTGGCATCAGTACTTTTATGGGGTGCATGTTGACGTGTTCACCGATCATAAGAGCCTCCAATATATCTTCACTCAAAAGGATCTCAACTTAAGGCAAAGAAGATGGTTAGAACTTCTTAAGGACTATGATATGAGTGCATTATCATCCCGGTAAGGCAAATGTGGTGGAGGATTCTTTGAGTAGGGTGTCTATGGGTATCCTAGCTCATGTTAATGGTGGGATAAGGAGATGGCTAGGGAGGTGCATCAATTGGCGAGATTGGGGGTTTGTTTGGAGGAGTTTGGTGATAGTGATATTGTTATTGTGGATGGTTCTAAGTCCTCTTTGGTTGATGAGGTGATAGAAAAAGAAGATCTTGATCCATCCTTGTTAGAATTGAAGGCCTTGGAGAAAGAGGGCAAGGTGGAGGTTTTCTCCCAAGGGGGAGATGGTGCCCTTAGTTACCAAGGTAGGTTGTATGTAGCTTGTGTTGATGGATTGATAGAAAAGATCCTTAATGAGGCCCATAATTTTTCTTATTCTATCCACCCTGGTTCTACCAAGATGTATAGAGACTTGAGGGATGTGTATTAGTGGGGAGCCCTGAAGAGGGACATTGCCAAATTCATTTCCGATTGTCATACTTGTCAACAAGCCAAAGCCGAACGTCAAAGGCCGGGTGGCCTAACCCAAGACATTGAGGTTCCTACTTGGAAGTGGGAAGAGATAAATATGGATTTTGTGGTTGGATTGCCCAAGACATGAGAGGGTTTTTATTCCATTTGGGTTGTGGTTGACCAGATAACAAAATTGGCTTACTTTCTACCGGGTAAGACCACATATGGGGCCAAAGATTATACAAGGTTGTACATTCATGAATTGGCAAGGTTGTATAGGGTTCCTTTGTCGATCATATTAGATCGTGGGGCACAATTTACTTTACATTTCTGGAGGTCCTTTAAAGGGGTCTTGGTACAAGAGTTAAGCTTAGTACTACCTTTCACCCTCAAATGGATGGCCAAGCCGAAAGAACCATCCAAACACTAGAGTACACTCTTAGGGCTTGTGTATTAGAGCTTAAAGGTAGTTGGGATGATCATCTCCCATTTATTTAGTTTGCCTACAACAATAGCTATCATTCTAGCATCGGTATGGCTCCTTTTGACGCCCTCTATGGTAGGCATTGTAGATCACCGGCTGGTTGATTTGAGGTTGGTGAGGTGGCTTTTTTGTGACCGGATTTGGTTATGGAGGCTCTTGAGAATGTTAGAATGATTAGAGAAAGGTTGAAGAAGGCCCAAAGTCGTCAAAAGTTTTATGCCGACGTGAGGAGAAGGGACATTGAGTTCGAGGTTGGTGATTGGGTCTACTTGAAGGTGTCACCCATGAAGGGTGTAGTCCATTTTGGTAATAAGGGAAAGTTAAGCCCAAGATATGTGGGTCCTTATAGGGTTATAAGAAGAGATGGCAAGGTAGCCTATGAGTTGGAATTGCCTAGAGAAATGGAATTGGTGCATCTAGTGTTTCATGGGTCCATGTTGAGAAAATGTGTTGGTGATCCGAATGGTATTGTACCTCTTGATGTTATAGGTGTTTTTGAAGATAATTTGACCTATGTAGAGGTTCCGGTTCAGATCTTGCATAGGTGAATGAAGAGATTGAGAAACAAAGAGGTGTTTCCGTTAAGGTCTTTTGGAGGAATCAACAAGTTGAAAGTGTTACTTGGGAGGCCAAAGAGGACATACAAAAGCAATATCCTTACCTTTTCCACTCTGCTAAAGCCGAAGGTATTGATCTACGTTATTTATATGATCTCAAGTATTAACTTCAGCCCTCATGTCATTGCGTATTTTCATGTTTAAATTGAATAGTTCATGATGATTTTACTGTTATGATGAGATTTAGAAATGATATTTAAGCGCATTGTTGCATCCTTATGTGGGCTGAAATTGTCATGTTTATTTCTCTCATATACATTTCTTTGACATTCGCAAATGAATGTTCCCAATTGGGAGATATTGAAATGAACCCAAAAAGTGCCCGAAAACGTGCCTCAAAAGTGCTTGGAATTGTAATCTCTATATATCTCAAAATTGGTGCACAATATAAAAAATCTGACTTCATATTCTTTATCAGGAGGTCATTTTGAGTGGAAGATGGTTCTAACCCTAATTTAAGAGTAAACAATTAGCAATTTCATTTTTTCAAGTGATGATTTCGAGTGAGCTTTTCGCGCCCCTGGTGCGACGCACCAAGGGCCTGCAGTAGTGTTAATTTTGACCAAGTTTTGACTTCGGTCCAAGACTTTTATGTCTTGGGCCTAAGTGTTCCCAAACGTGAAAATACCAATACTTAGCCATTTTCACCCTCTTATCGATCTAAACATTCACCTATACTCCCAACTCAAGTTTCAAAACCCTTTCCAGATCTAAGAATTTTCTCTCAAGCTTCAAGTCTCCATCTCCAATCTTCATCAAGTTCCTCTCCAAAGGTAAGGTATGTGGGTTTCTCTCATGGGTTCCTTTCACCCATGTTACCCAAGACCTCTTTACTAACAATTGCATGATTTAAGGTTGATCTGTTTATGCGTCTTATTCACTATGAAATTCACTACATACTATGTCGGGGTTTATGAAATTGTGATTGTTTTACTATGTTTGGAGCTATGAATCTAAGATCGACTGTGAGAATTAATAAATGATTTTGATGTATATTGCTTTAGGGTATTAGCAAGTATCTATTGATGGCTTTACACTAACTTTTCTAGCATGATTTCATCTTGAATTGCATGATTTTACACTAGCATTACACACACTCCAAGTGTTTGATAAAATGTCCGGTTATGGGTTCTTTAGGAGTTGAAGGTCAAATGCATGTGTTATGAGTTAAATGACTATATGATTATGAAATGATGATGAAATGATGATAAAAAGGAATGTATGTATATGATGATGAAAGGAGTATATTTATATATGATAGTATCTCTATAGTGTTGGGAATGATCAAGCCTAGCTCGGGGGGTTGTAGGCCCGAGTAACCTATTGACGAGCTGGTACCTCGATCGCCTAGCTCGAAGCATGGTTGGCCCGAGTAACCTTGTTGAGGGTTGGTACCCATCAACCTTGATAGGGGTTTGTACTCCGTCAACCTTGATGGGAGGTTTGTACTTTGTCAACCCTGGTGGGAGGTTTGTACTACATCAACCTCATGAAGGGGTTCTACCTCATGCGTCTATCCAAGGGGGAGGTAGGCCTTGGCTTGCACTATAATGGTCACCCCTTACACTTGTATTATGTTCTATATAAGCACGATATTGCAAGCATCATTCATACATATCATATTGTTAGTATGCTACCTATTGCTTATGATTATGCATTTTTCCTATGATGCCTACCTCTTGTTGCATTGCATCCTATATACTTAGTACATTCAAACATACTAAAGCATATTCTATGTCTACATGATGTCACCATGTAGGAACCGGTGCACTGATTGATCATCCTTCTCCTCCACGTAGCTAGAACAATTGTCTCTCAAGCTTGTGGTGAGTCCCTATTTCACGGACATTGCTTATGATCTCTTACTTTGTACTAAGACTATCTTAATTTTATTCATGTATTGACTATGAGGGTGAGTCCGGTGGTTATCGTGGTCCCCGCTTTTATCTACGTAGTAGAGGTGTTGTTGGACATATTGTGTATCTATGCTATGAGTCTTGACTCTCTTGTTCCTTGATGTTATGATATGGAAGCTTACCCTTAGTTCCATTTTCCTCGTTATGCCTATCTCTTAACGTCATATTTTATTGTTTCCGCAACCAAGGATGTGTAATGGTCTACTATGAGGCTTAATAAGTGCTCCTTTGGGTTTCCCAATTTCCGGTCACGTCTAGACCCTAGGCTTTAGTCGTGACACATGGCTTGTGGGAGGTCACACAAGACCTTCCACGACTCGTGAAGTGTCATACGACCCATACTTGGTCTCCTTATGGCTTGCCTTAGCCAAAATCTTGCTTGGACAGTTGAGACATTTTCTAAGGCTCCTTCCATTAATATTGGTGAGGACCACAACTCGTGAGAGGTTCCCTGGAGGACCACCAAGCCTCAAATCTTTCCTTAAGCCACCAAAAATCATATACAAGCATCCCCCATGGCTCACATACCTCCAAAAACTCAAATTTTATGTATCAAAAGGTCTCACAAAGTATGGGTCCTTACATCATCTCCCCCTTGAGAACATTCGTCCTTGAATGTGCTAGAACTTGGCATGAAAAGCTTGACTTTAACATAAAACATTCCAACATGAAGACACAATGCATAATTCATTGCTTAAAAATCATGACAAAACATCTTTCAAATAATTTTTGTGCACATGCATGAATGTCATGTCTTGAAAAACAAGAGTAAAAAAATTAGGACCATTGAGAATAGGAAGAACCTAATACCGTAGGGTTGAAAAGATTGGAAAAGAAAAGGGTATCGCCTCATCATATCCGACTCCACCTCCAATGTAGCACTCTCCACATGTTCATTCCTCTAAAGCACCTTAAGCAAAGTCACATCCTTTTTGCAAAGTTGTTTCACTTGTCTATCAAAAATCTCAACCGACACTTCCTCATAGGACAAATTCCTCTCAACTACAATACCCTCAAAATACACAATTGAACTAGGATCACTAATCAATTTCCTCAACATAAACACATGAAAAATTGGTTGAATAGAACTCTAGTCTGAAGGTAAACCAAACCTATAAGCCACCTTCCCAATCCGTTCCACAAACTCATAAGGACCTATATACTGGGCACTTAATTTTCTCTTACTTAAAAAATGCATTACACCATTCATGGGTGAAACATTCACATACACCCAATCACCGACGTGGAATTCAAGATCCCTCTTTCTAGCATCCGAATAAGACTTTTGGCGACTTTCAACTGTCTTTAATCTCTCCCGAATCAACTTTAACTTTTCCATGGCCTCCAAAACAAACTTGGGCTTATCAAATCCATCTATCCCAACTCAAACCACCCTACCAGAGATGTGCACCTCTCTCATACGAAGCCTCAAAGGTGTCATACCAATGCTAGTATAGAAGCTATTATTGTAGGAAAACTCAATAAGTAGAATATGATCATCCTAATTATCCTTAAATTCTAATACACAATCTCTCAGCATGTCGTCCAAAGTTTTAATTGTCCTCTGGCTTGTCCATAGGTTTGAGGATTGATAGCAGTGCCACTTAGGTTCACCTTAGTGCCAAGCCTTCTTTGAAATAATTTCCAAAAGTGAGAAGTGAAGTTGGTGCCATGATCCAAGATAATAGACTTTGGCACACTAAGCAGGCTTACTAACTCTTGGATATACAATATGGCATAATTTTCATACTTGAAGGTAGTCTTGACCAGTAGGAAGTGAGCCGATTTAGTCATCCTATCAACAATAACCCAAATCGAATTGAATTTCCTTTGGGTTTAAGGCAAACAAATCACAAAATCCATATTCATACCTTCCACTTCTAATTAGGAATCTCAATATCTTGAGAAAAATCACTGGGCCTATGATGTTCTACCTTCACATGTTGATAATTAGGACACTCGGATATAAACTTGGGTATGTCTTTATTCATATTGTGCCACAAATACACTTCCCACAAATCCTAATACATTTTGGTGGATCCCAATTGTGTAGAATAATGAGAGTTCTTTATTCATGATCACCTTTCTAACGCCGTCAAAATCTAGAACACACAACTGATCTTAAAACTGAAGCGTACCATCTCCCTCTTGGGAGAAAACCTTCTTTTCTTCGACCAACTTCTTTAACTCAACCATAGACGGGTCTAAATCTTGTTTATACTTCACATATACAACCATAGAAGACTCAGCCCCATTCTGAACATGAATACCACCATCATTAGAGTCAGCCAATCTAATACGCAACCTGGCCAAACGGTGAACATCTTTTACCAGTTCTTTGTTCCCTTCATCAACATGGGCCACCCTCCTTAAACAGAGACTACTAAGAGCATCGGCTATAACATTTGCCTTGTCGCGATGAAATTGAACACTAATCTCATAATCTTGAAGAAGTTCTAATAACTTTCTTTGCCACATGGTAAGGTCCCTTTGGGTGAAAACATAATTCAAGCTTTTGTGATCAGTGAACACAACATAAACCCCATACAAATAATGTCTCCAAAATTCAAAGAAAATACCACAGTAGCTAGCTCAAGACCATGAGTTTGGTAATTATGCTCATGTACCTTTAGTTTGCTCAATGCATAAGCTATCACCCTATCATGTTTCATGAATACACAACCCAACCTTATCTAAGAAGCATCATAATACCCCACAAACCCACCTAAGCCATCTGGTAGAGTCAAAATAGGAGTTGATGTAAGTTAATCTTTCAAAGTCTGGAAGCTCTTCTCACATTCATCCGACCATACAAACGTGGACTTCTTTCGGGTGAACTAAGTCAATGGATATGCAGTGGATGAGAAACCTTCAATAAATCTCCTATAATAACCATCCAACCAAGAAATCTTTGAATAGCTAACAGAGTAAATGTTCTAGGCCAATTCTTTATGACCTCAATATTTTTTATGTTGACCTTAATGCCATCACCTTATATCATAGGACCAAGAAAAGCTACTTCACCCAACCAAAACTCATATTTGTTGAATTTGGCATACAGTTGTTTCTCCCTCAAAGTTTGAAGAATCAACCTTAAATGATCTATATGCTCTCACTCGCTTCGAGGATAAATATGAATATTATCGATGAAGACAACTACAAAACTATCAAGAAATTTCTTGAACACCCGATTTATCATAGTCATAAACACAGTCGGAGCATTGGTCAAACAAAATGACATCACCATAAATTCAAAGTTACCATATACAATTCAAAAAGTTGTCTTGGGAATATCATAGTCCTTGACCTTTAGATGAAGATAACAAGAATGGAAGTCAATCTTTGAGAAATGTGTAGCTCCTTGAAGTTGATTAAATAAATAATCGGTCTTTGGCAACAGATATTGATTCTTGATGGTCACCTTATTTAGTTGCCTATAATCAATACACACCCGAAGACATTCATTATACTTTCTTACAAATAATTCCAGAGCACCCTATGGTGACATACTTGATCTAATAAAGCCTTTCTCCAACAAATCCTTCAATTGATCCTTCAACTCCTTTAATTCAGTTGGTTCCATATGATATGGAGGAACGGGAATAGGTTGAGTATCCAAGTTGAGATCTATGCCAAAGCCTACTTCCCTTTCGGGAGGAATGCCTGAAAAATATTTGGAAAAAAAACAACCAGAAACTCATTAACCACCAAAACCAATTAAAGAGTAGGTGGCTTAGACTCCACATCTCTAACCCTCACAATATGATAAATTCACCCTTTAGAAATCATCCTTTGAGCTTTGAGATAAGAGATAAATCAACCTTTAATAGCCGAACCACTACCCTTCCTCTCAAGAACAGGCTCACCCAAAACTTCGAGTTTGACTTTTTGAGTTCTATAATCAATAGAGGCATATGAAGCATGCAACCAATCCATCCTGGGAATAATATCAAAATCAAACATCTCAAGTTCCACAAGATCGGACAAAAGAACTTTATGCAAAATATAGATAAAACGACTCTAAAAGTCTCTTTGGGCAACAATAGACTCACCCAAAGGAGTATAAGCTGAAAAGTGCTTCCTTAAAATTAAAGGACTCAATCCAAACTGAACAGCCAAAAGAGGAGTCACAAAGATAAATTTGCACACAATTCAAGCAAAGCATAAGCAACAAAATCCAAGATTTTTAACATATCAGTCACTACATCCAGAGTCTTCTCTACCTACTGACAATCATACAAAGCATAGAACCTATTGTTTCTTGGGGGACCACCTTGTGAAGCTTTCTGCTGGCCTTGATCACCTTGGGCCACTTGACCCTGACCCTTCTTAGCAACCTTGAGGTATTTTGACTTAGACCATAGGTTAGCTGGTTAGGAAAGATATTAGGTCATTCTTTATATTAGTCCACTTAGCCTAAAAGACTAACCAAATGTGTAATGTTTTGCCCAATCCCAATGTTTGAGCTTCGCATGTACCTTTCTTTATAAAACCCTAAGTAACCTAGCCTTGTCTAATGTGAAATCCTGAAATTAGCCTTGGTCCTTCCTTGAATATTATGCACCTTCACTAAACCAAAAACCTTAAGTTGAGGGTGACTACAAAAAGTGGCCCTAGTTTATATGTTGGATATTATGCACCTCGACTTAGCCCAAAAGTCTAAGTTGAGGGTGGCTGGTGTAAGGCTAATCACACTAAACAGGGTGGAAGCTAGGAATACATGAAAAGGGGGAAAATGTGCTATGGATGCAAGAAAAATGAATAGATGCCTAAACAATGAGCTACTAAGAAAAAGAATATTAGAATAGAAGGCAGTGAGCTAAACTGAGAGTAAATCACCAAGAAATGTTTGAAATATGAGAAAGGGAGAATGAAATGAAAAGTGAATACATTGGTAGGCCAAAAGTATGGAATAACATAGTGTCAAGAAGGGCCATTAGCCACTATGTTTCCAAAACATCCTAGCAAAGCCCCCTAAGCCCCTAAGTTATAAATCAAGAAAGTCCTATAGTGATCCTAGTCGAAGTAGTCTAAGGTCATAGTTGAGAGTATAGGGGAAAGCATATGGTATTGAGTACGATATTTGAATATCTATTGTGAGTGTGAGTGATTTTGTTTAGTCATAAGCATCAAATCTAAAAATACTCTCAAGAGTGGGATATGGCACTTTTTCTTGTAATGCACTCACATTACACTATTGATTTTAGGATATTTCAATGGTTGTTGCTTATCTATGGTTACCTTACTTGTCATAGTTGCACTATTACATGTATTGATTTGCATTGGATTGTTTGATGAGTATTTGTGCTTGATGTGGTGATGATGGTCACGCTCCAATAAGAAAGTGGTCGCTATCAATAACTAACCTAACTGAGGTTAGGGTCGAATTCACAGGGAATACAGGGCTTCACTATAAGATTTCACTACTAATCATTCCTAGTATCTATAACTACAATCTCTAAAGGGGGGCGATTTGTGATTCAAAAACACACAATATAAATGCCTACTAGAGTATGGGAAAATGCTCAATTTTGGGAACGACTTGGGAATTGTATTCCCCATGGTTCGTTGACTCAATTACCCTAGATAACATAACTATGATTAGTGAATGCATGCAGGACAGTAACTTAGGTTCTTCCAGTGCTCTTGTAAATGTGAAGGTCGAATTTCACCGTGACGCTTGGTCGGCTACCATGATGTGCCAACTAACTGTTACCCATTGTCCTTGTCAATCTCCCCTTTGTCAGGTTTGGTTGATTAGACAGGAAAACATCAACAGAATCCTATCATCTACTTCCATTTTCCTATTCATCACTACCTTGGTCGGGATCGTGATGGTAGGAAGGGGTTTGGTGTTGGCCACCACCAAAAAATATTAATCATGAAGGGAAATAAACAATACATGAAAAACCTCAATCGTAAATATGCATAAGACCTAGGTCATCCTAAGTCAACTACCCATGGTTCCCACAACCCCAAGTTGTGGGTACTTAGCTACTCATTGCTAAAGCAAAACACACAAAAATGCAAATAAGAGACATAGTTGAGAGTTTCACCAATAACAATGAAGGAAATAGGCAGCACAAGTTGCAAACCCACAAGCTTGGTTGATCAACATGCGTACAAAAGCAAGATTTACAATTTCCCAATGTGAGTCTTTAAAGAAACAAAATAAACTACTCTAAAACCTAAGAAAATCTTCAAATTAATGTTGGAGTAGTGTCTTTGGTTGAACTCTCTCGAAATAACCTAACTTACACTTTTATAGTGTCTACAAAACAACCCTATAATTAATGCAGAAAAGACAGCTGCATCTAATAAATTTTGCAGTTATGAATCGTAAGATGGCCTATGAGTCATTGTCAAAGTCTCGTATTAGGATCTGGGAATCTTGGACTAAACTGGTACGACCCATAGGTACGAGTCGTTGCTTGGTCTATGACTTGTATATTGATCTCATAGTCTTGGTCTTCAGTTTTTTGTCCAACATTTTGGCTCTCAGATTCTCGCTACAGGTCCACCTATATGAGTCATAAAGTGTCCTATGACTCATGGGATGGGCTCGTATGAGTCACCTTCACTTGGCAGATTTCTAATTTTTGTTCTTTCATTCCTTCTACGACACAACCTAGGACTCGTAGTATGAACTAAGACACGTAGGTGAGCTCATATGGCTATGCTTCAGCATAATCTGCAACTTTTATTCAAAATCATGCCAACCTAACTTTTCTGTAAGATTAACACAAAAACACATCAAAGCACTAAAAAGTAACTTTAAGAACTCACAAAATCCTTTGTTTCAGGCACCAAATTGTGTTTGTATTTTGACAGCACATCAACACCCTCAACTTTCAATTATTGCTTGTCCTCAAGCAAAGACTCAATCTACATAGTCAAAGAAAAATACATAGCAACTAGACTACTGGCATACATATCAACTTTTCTAATTCAAATACCCAACTACCATTTTCAAAATAGTATTGTAAAACTATTTAGCAAATAGGAACATAATGAGATACTTGGCAATCGAACCATAAAAAGCTAAGGAGCATAAACCTACCACAATCACTGTCATAGTCATATGCTAATCAAGTGGTGCAAATGCCCTCACTAGAAAGAAGTCCCTTATACTCACTCAAACACATTTGGAAATCCAGGACTGAGGAAGCTTTCTCACTCTCACAATGAAAATTCATGCATAATGAGTAACACCATAAGCTTGCCCCTATACTCATATTTTCAATTTAGTTCGAAAGTGGATTGGGATCACTTTAGCACTTATTGGCTTGTAACATGGGCTCGGGGGGCTTTTGTATGGTATTTTGGGAAAATTGTGACTAAAAGCTATCCTTGAACAACGTTTACCAACACTTTTTACTTTCATACTCCAACCCTTTCACCAACTCCTCTCTTATTTCCCCCTTTTTAAGCTTTTTTCCGAGTTTATTCTTTCACTTTTCGGCTGTGCCTTCATTTGAGCTCATTTTTGCCAATCTTTTCAACTCAATGCACTTTTTTATTTCTTTTTCTTCACCCCACTCATGATTATTCATTTTCTTTTTTTAACCTCAACTAACTACTCATTTTTGTTACTTTACCATAATAAGGCCACCCTAAACTTAGGATTTTAGCTAAAGTGAAGTACACAATACCTATGCCTCGAACCAGGGCTACCAATGTAGCCACCCTCAACTTAGGCTTTTAGCCTCAATCAAGGTTCACATGTTCAAGGATAGATCAGGGCTAATATCAAGGTATTTCATCAAAGGAGGTGAGGTTAGCAAGGTGTCAAGAAAAAAAATGAGTATATGAGAAGCTCAAACATTTAAAACAAGGGATTCACTAGTTCATTTGATAGGCCATTTAGGCAAAAGTGGGCTTACTATCAGAACAAAGGCCTAAGATCACTTCCAAATCAACCAATTCACCAAACCAATCATAGAGTACTAGGGTAAGTTCTAAGTCCAAATGCATCAAAATAAGTTCACAACACACATGGAATTTGCATCCACAATCAAGTATAGACTCACAGTTCATGCTTTCAATCTCAGTTTACCTTCACAATATCAGAACAAACATTGTCATATACCCCAAAAATGTATGAATGCCTCAACAATCACAACCTCAAAAATTTTGAGGGTACCTAATTTTGCATCAAAGGTCTAAAGAAAACTTAAGAGCTATATATATGCAATAAGATAAAATTACTATTCATTTACAAATTATCTATACTTCCTAAAACATTCCGGTTCAACAGAATATTAAACATCCATAAGGAAAAAGAAATATGGCAAGAAAAACTTGGGATCAAAAATAGGGGAAGTTATAGACTTGAGGCTACTCAGACTTACCTTAATCCATAACTTCCACCACCCCACCAAAAGATGATACTTTGTCTTCAAAGTAAAGACAAAACAAGAACAAAACATTATAACATAGATATATATACTTGCTTAGATTAAATTTGCTAACTAAAAGGAGACGAGGCCCAATGTTGAATTTGTCCAATTCCGATTATGAATAAAGTCCATGTTAAGAGTGCAACTTTAGCCCGTGTTTTATCATCATAAATGGAAAATACTTACAGCCCAAGATGAAGAATAAAAGGGCCCAAGTACATAACAATGCAATTGACTAATTGGGACCAAAACTAAGTAAGAGAAAAGGGAAAAATGGGCAGCCAAGGCTCAACCAATTTGAACCCAATAAGGCCTAAATAAAAGGGAAAAGGAGCTGCATCACCAACTTAGTAAGGTAAGGCTAGAAATTCCTTAGTAGTTCAGACAAAGTCCCTCTTTAAAAAGGGTTTAAAACAACTCCCATAAGCCATTCTAACGTGAGCAAAAAAAATCAGATTGTCTTCCAAGTTTTCTCTCAACTCCTTCTTGACTTTACAAGCAGCCACAAGAGACTTTTAGGGTTCTTGGAGAAGTCCTACACCTTGAAAGAAAAGGTAACTGATTATAGTTGTGTGTTTAGTAAGATTACTTCATGAAAACAAGAGACTATGTTGGTTAAGTATATGCTGAAAATTTTGGACAACATGTGTTTCAAGATTGTTATACATTTTTTTCTTGTTTATTTGGAAGATTTTCTCTTCTTGGTTGGATTGATAGTGAAGGGAGGCTACTTTTCTTAACGATTATTGGTTCTATAATGATGTATAAAGGTTGTGCACCATTTTTACGGTCCGTGAAATTAAGTTCTTGTGTGATATTGTAATTGTGCTCATAATTGGAACTTGTGGGCTGATTGATTGGGGGCTATGGTCTCACGTCCTCCACCTATTTGGAGGATTGCTTTAGAACTATTTTAGGACTGTTTTTATGTATAAATGTTGTGGGAACAGTTTTGTTGAAGTTTGTAAAGTTTTGGAATCGCCAACGTCGTAATGTAGCGAAGGGATGTAACGTTATGCCGCTTATTTATATGTTGCATAGAACTGTTATGTTTTGTGCTTTGTGGCCTGTTGTAAGGCTGTTATGGCACTAAAATAGGATACACATGATATATATATATATATATATATATATATATATATATATATG
>JAABOM020068277.1:0-38624 GCA_011800125.2 Solanum clarkiae | reverse complement strand
GGTGGTCAAGGGTAGATTCATTTCTTGTCTTAAAGCCTAAAAGTTGATTTCTAAGGGTTGCCTTTATCATCTTGTGAAGGTTAGGGATGTTGAGTCCAAAGTCCTTCCTATCGAGTCAATTCCGGTGGTCGATGAGTTTCTTGATATTTTTCCCTATGAGCTTCCTGGTGTCCCTCCCAAAAGGAAAATATACTTTGGTATAGACCTCCTTCACGATACACAACCCATTTTCATTCCCCCTTACTGTATGGCCCCGGCGGAATTGAAGAAGTTAAAGGATCAATTGAGGGATTTGTTGGAGAAGGGTTTTGTAAGGCCTAGTAAGTTACCTTGGTGTGCACCGGTGTTATTTAAGAAGAAAAAGGATAGTTCTCTTAGAATGTGCATTGATTACCGACAACTTAATAGGGTTACCATAAAGAACAAGTACCCTCTACCAAGAATCGATGACCTTTTTGATCAACTACAAGGGGCTAGTCACTTTTCAAAGATTGATCTTGGATTCGTTTACCACCAAATGAAGGTGAGGGAGTGTGATATTCCCAAGATGGCTTTTCGGACTAGGTATGGACAATTTGAGTTTGTGCTTATGTCCTTTCGGTTGACTAATGCATCAGCTATATTTATGGATCTCATGAATAGGGTCTTTAAACCCTACCTTGACATGTTTGGACTGGTCTTTATTGATGATATATTGATTTATTCTTGGAGTGAGGAAGAGCATGTGAACCACTTGAGGGTAGTGTTGCAAATCCTGAGGGATGAGAGGTTGTTTGCTAAATATAAAAAGTGTGAATTTTGGTTGAAAAAGGTTATTTTTCTAGGGCATGTGGTGTCGAGTGATGGCATTAAGGTGGATCCTAAGAAGGCGGAGGTGATAAGATATTGACCTATACCCTTGACTCCATCGGATATTAGGAGTTTCTTGGGTTTGGCAGGTTACTATCGGAGGTTTGTGAATGACTTTTCTTCTATTACTTTTCCTATGACAAAGTTGACCCAAAAGAAGGCAAAATTTGTTTGGACCAATGAATGTGAAATGAATTTTCAAACTTTGAAGAATAAGCTTGTCTCCGCTCCTATCTTGGCTCTACCATAAGGGTTGGAAGGGTTTTTGGTATATTACGATGCCACAAGAATTTCTTTGGGGTATGTTTTGATGCAAAATGGCAAGGTGATAGCATATGCCTCTAGACAACTTAAGGTGCGTGAGTGAAATTATCCCACCCATGATCTTGAATTGGCGGCCGTGGTGTTTGCTTTGAAAATTTGGTATCACTACTTGTATGGGGTTCACATTGATGTGTTTACCGACCACAAGAGTCTCCAAAATATGTTCACACAGAGAGATCTTATCTTGAGTCAAAGAAGGTGGTTAGAGCTCCTTAAAGATTATGATATGAGTGTATATTATAATCCTAACAAAGCTAATTGTCACGACCCAAGCTTAGGGCCTAGATGTGACACGACGAATGGGAACCTGAAGGGTCTCTAAACAAGCTTCTTAGCATATTATCACACATTTTTGGTAACGGAAGCAAAGTAAACGACATCAAGAGAATATAACTAAAGACAAAGACTAAGATAAGAGTTTAATAGCATGAATCATAAAGAGTTAAGGCTCAAACGTAATTACATCACTTGTCCAACAACACCTCTAACATAGATTGGGCGGGGGCCAAGACAAACTTTCCGGGGTCACCCTTTTAATATCAAAGTGTTCATCATAAGGAAATAACATAAGCAAGAGAGAGATAGGTTAATGTCCCTGAACTTGAGGACTCACCACAAGCTATCTTCAAGATGTCAAAACTAGCCACGAGTAGGATGATCGTGAAGAGCTTCGATTCCTACATGGTAATATCATGTAGGCATAGAGTATGCATTAGTACATTTGAATGTACTAAGTATGTAAGATGCAATGCAACAAGATATAGACAACATAATCGAAATACATAATCATAAGCAAGAGATAGTATATTAGCAACATGACATGCATGAATGATGCTTGGAGTAAAACATGCTTATGTAGAACATATGACAAGTGTAGTAAGAGACCATCATTATGGAGTCCAAGGCCTACCACCCCCTTGGAGAGGCGATTGAGGTATCAACCTCTCAATTGGTTGATGGTTGTCACACCCTACCATCCATGGTGATTGAGGTATCAACCCCCCCCCCCCAATTGGTTGATAGTTGTCACACCCTACCGTTCATGGTGATTGAGGTATCAACCCCTCAATTGGTTTATGGTTGTCACACCCTACCATCCATGATGTTCAAGGTATCAACCCCTCAAATTGGTTGATAGTTGTCACACCCTACCATCCATAGTGATTGAGGTATAACATCCCCTCAATAAGGTGTGGTCAACTTGCAACACTGTAGATACTTTTCATGAAATCAACACATATATACCTTCCTTTCATCATCATAAAGTCATTCAAGTCATAGGTCATGCAATGAATCATCAATAGCTTAAGAATCCAAAACCGGACATTTTATCAAACACTTAGCGGACGTGTAATGCTAGTATAAAATCATGCAATTCAAGAGTAAAATATAGCAAGAAAACTCAAAGTAAATCAATCTATCAACACTTGGTAATACCCTCATGCAATATATATTAAAATCCTTCATCAATTCTCAAAATAGATCATAGATTCATAGCTCAAAACCTACTTAAACAGTCACCCTTTTATGAAACCTCAACGTAGTTCATAGTCAAATTCATAATAAGAAAATCCATAAGTAAATCAACTCAGAAAGATGCAATTTATGTAAAAAGAAAGATAGGGCACCATGGGTGGAGGGACCCAATGGTTTTAACCCATATACCTCAACTTTGGAGAATTCCTTGATGAAGATTGAGATGAGAACTTCAAGCTTGAGTGAATTCCTTAGGATCCGGAATGAGTTTTGGACCCTTGATTTGAGTGAAATATTTGTTTAAGTGTTTGAGAAGTTTTTGGGGAATGTCTTGTATGATATGAGGTTGAAAAATGACTAAGTATAGGTGTTTTTATACATGAAAGGGTTAGGCCCAAGACCCAAAGGCCTTGGACCAAACAACCAAAAACTGACAAAAAATAACACTGATCCGTGCCCTGGCCACGTTGCGCCAGGGGCACGGATCATCTCTGGAAATCACATTTTTTTAGAAAACAAAATTTTAATACAGTTGCTCTAAAATTGGGGTTAGACCCATTTCCCACTCAATTTTCCCCCTGATCACGAATATGAAGTCGAATTTTTGATATCATGCACGAATTTTAAGATATATGAGAATTACGATTATGGGCACTTCCGCAGCACATTTTTGGGCACTTTTTGGGGTCGTCTCAATATCCCCTCCTTAGAAACATTCATCCCCAAATTTCAAAGAAACGTATATAAGAAGGATATTCATGAAGAGATCAGCCCCAACAAGAATGCAATAATACACTTAAACATCATTTACAAAAATCTCAACATAAGTTTCAAAATCACTATGAACTTGTCAACATAAACATGAATGCATGCAAATGATATAAAGGCTGATACATAAGACTTGATGTCGCGACCCGGACCTAGGGCCTGGATGTGACCAGCGAATAGGGAACCCGAAGGGACTCCAAACAAGCCTCTTAGCATATCATTTCACATCCTTAGTCGCGGAAGAAAGAATAAACAATAAGAGAAAATATAAACAGGGGGAATTGGGACTAAGGGAGAGAGTTTAATACTTAGACAACATAGATGAGTCAAAGCTCAAGCATAATACATAAGTTGTCCAACAACACCTCTAGACATAAACTTAGCGGGTGCCAAGATAAGCAACTAGGCTTGCCCTCGTAGTCAAAGCATACCATAAAGAAAGATAATCTTTAATACATAGCATAAGAAGACATTGTCCTTGGAATGGATGACTTACCAACTAGCTTGAATAGGAACCACTAGCCACGTGGAGGAGGATGACCAAATGGAGCTCTGGTTCCTACATGGTAATATCATGTAGGCATAGAGTATGTATTAGTATGTTTGAATGTACTAAGTATGTAGGATGCAATGCAACAAAAGATAGGCAACGTAATCGAAATGCATAAACTTAGGTAATAGATAACATAATAAAAATATGGCATGTATGAATGATGCTTGAAGTAAAAACATGCTTATATAGAACATATTACGTGTGTAGAAAGAGATCATCATTTGGCTAATGGGTTTACCACCTCCCATCCTAGATGATTGAGGTACTAACCCCTCAACTTGGTTATCGAATGTACCACCTTCCATCCTAGGTGATTGAGGTATCAACCTCTCAATTAGGTTAATGAGGTATCAACCCCTCAATTTGATTATCGAATGTACCACCTTCCATCATCAATGAATGGGGTATCAATCCTCAATAAGGTTAATGAGGTATCAACCCGTCAATTATGTTAATGAGGTATCAACCCCTCAATTAGGTTAATAACGTATCAACCCCTCAATTAGGTTAATGAACATCACACCCTACATCAAGTGGTCATCTCACAACACTATAGAGCAAAATACCATAGATATACATTCCTTTCATCATCATAAGGTCATTCAACTCATATGTCATGCATTAGGCCTTCAATAACTCAAGATACATAATCTGAAAGACACTTGGAGGGTGTGTAGTGCTAGTGTAAAACCATATAATTCAAGAGTGAAACTATGCAAGAAAATTCAATGTAAAACCATCTATTAATACTTGGTAACACCCTCAAGCAATATACATCAAAACCCTTCATCAAATCCCATAATGGTTCATAGATTCACAGCTCAAAACATGCAAGAGTATAGATCATGAAATAGTGAAGTCAATGCGTCTTAAAATCATGCCCACCAACATCATGGTAAAACTTCATTATGGGTAACTTGTAAATCATATCAAACTTCACAATAGTTCATAGATTTCATAGCCTGAATCATGTATAGTCTCAATAGATAAAGATCACTTCATAGTATAAGCTCAAAATAGATATTTATGCTTAATCAACAATATTTGACAAAACCCCAACATATTTCATGCTCATATTTCATAATAATCGATACCTATAAGAAATACAACTAGAAATCATTGCAATTTTCATAAAAAGAAAGATTGGATTTCATGGGTGAAAGGAACCCATGAATGAAACCCACATACTCTAGACCTTGAATTTCTTGAAATTAAGTTGAGAAAGACTTGAAGCTTGGAATGGGGTCTTGAAGTCCACAACTTTTTCCTGATTTTCCTTGAAAACTTATTGGGATTTGCTAGAGGCTCTTGGGAGAATTTGAGAGTGTATTTCAATTGGGAGAAGTGAATTTGATCTTTAAGAGTAGGGTTTAGATCTTTAGGAAGTATTAAGATACCACAGAAATCCCCAAAAGACCAATAGAAATAACTAAATTTACGGAATGCTATTAATAAAACGGAATTTGGCAAAAACTCATATATACCCCTGCACATATGAGTTCTACGAAAACGGGCATAACTTCTTCATCCGAACTCTAAATAAGGTAAAACCAAGTGCGTTGGAAAACTAATTCAAAGAGATTTAATTTGGTAGGTCGTAGGCCACCCAGTTTGTTGTTTTCTAAGCCTTATGCCCCTTTAAAGTTGACCCTCCTACCGGTACTTGTGCAAAACTTAGCCACAGAAATTTCTTTGAACTTAACTTGATGTAGGGGACCCACAATGGTCTTAAACGGCATGAATAAACTTGAATTAGATTTGAATGAGAGCTTGAATCTTGAATGAGTTTCTTGAGATCCGAAATGAGTTTAGGACACTTGACTTTAGATGAAATATTTAGCTAAGTGTTAGAGAGGCTTTTGGGGAATGTCTTAAATGATATTGGGTTGAAAAATGACTAAGTATAGGCGTTTCTACACATAGGAAGGCTTAGGCCCAAGACCCCAAGACCTTAGGCCCAATTTGAAAAAAAAAACTAGCAGCCAAAATACACTGGTCCGCAATGGTCCGTGTCACAGAACCATTGCACACCCTTACTGTTTTGTGCAAACTTGGAAAAATCAAACTTTGCTATGGTTGCTTTAAAATTGGGGTTATACCCATCTCCCACTCGATTTTGCCCTCTGAACAAGAATATGGTGTCAGATTTTTGATATCACGCATGAATTTTGAGATATATGAAAATTATGATTTTGGGTACTTTCGAGGCACGTTTTTGAGCACTTTTTGGGGTCGTTTCACTTGAAATCACATAGGAGACTTAGAATTAGTACCTTAGGCTTGAGTAGAATAAAAGAGATAGGGATATCGCTTTTACATGTCCTCCTTGGCTTCTCATATGACACTTTCAACTTGTTGGTTTTTCCAAAGAACCTTGACAAAAGCTACCTCCTTGTTCCTCAACCTCTTCAATTGCTTATCCAATATTTCTACCAGAACCTCCTCATAAGTCAAATTGTCTTCAACAACCCCCACAATATCCAAAGGTACAATGGAATTTGGGTCACCCACACACTTCCTCAACATAGACATATGGAAGACCGGATGGACCGAGTCCGTTTTACTAGGCAACTACAATTCATAGGCCACCTTACCAATCTTCCTCAACACCCTATAAGGACCCACAAATCTTGGACTCAATTCACCTTTTTTACCAATACGAACCACACCCTTCATGGATGAAACCTTTAAATAGACCCAATCACCAACTTTAAATTCAAGATCCCTTCTCCTCACATCGGCATAGGACTGTTGACGACTTTGGGCTGTTTTCAACCTTTCCCTAATCAACCTTACCTTCTCCATACCCTCCATAACCAGATCCAGATCCAACAAAGACATTTCCCCTACCTCGAACCATCCAACTGAGGACCTATAATGTCTACCATAGAGAGCCTCAAAAGGAGCCATACCGATGCTAGAATGATAACAATTATTATATTCAAACTCAATCGATGGAAGATTATCATCCCAACCACCCTTAAACTCCAAAACACAAGCTCTATGTCATGACCCAAGCCTAGGGCCTAGACGTGACCGGCAAATAAGAATCGAAGGAACCCCAAACAAGCCTCGTAGCATATCATTACACATCCTTGGTCGCGGAAGCAATTAAAACAATAATAATAGGAAAGCATAAACAAGGGAAATTGGGACTAAGGGTAAAGTTCCATAATGTAACATCAAGAAAACAA
The DNA here is from genome assembly GCA_011800125.2 of Solanum clarkiae. NCBI lineage: Eukaryota > Viridiplantae > Streptophyta > Magnoliopsida > Solanales > Solanaceae > Solanum > Solanum clarkiae. The sequence continues at coordinate 31,460 of JAABOM020068277.1, read as the reverse complement.
GAGAGTCAAGGATTAAGCATAGATACATAACTTGTCCAACAATACCTTTACTATAGATAAGTGCGGGGGCGAAGACAAGCAACTAGGCTCACCCTTATAGTCAAGACATAACCAAAAGAAAGATAGTATTAACACATAGCAAGAGATCATAAGCAACGTCCCCAAAATGGAGGACTTACTAATAAGCTTGTAGGACAATCGAACTAGCCACGTGGAGGAGGAGGATGATCAAGCGGTGTTCCGGTTCCTACATGGTGACATCATGTAGGAGTATGTGTTAGTACGTTTGAATGTACTAAGTATGTAGGATGCAATGCAACAAGAGGTAGACATCATAGTCAAAATGCATCGAGATAAACAACAGCTAGCATAGTAACAATATGTCATATATGATTAATGCTTAAGTAAAACATACTTACATAGGACATAACATATGTGTAAGAAAAGATCATTAAACTGTTGGTGGATTGTCACACCCTACCACCCTTGGTGATTGAGGTACAAACCCTATCAATAGGTTGGTGGATCGTTGCACCATACCACCCGTGGTGCCGGAGTACAAACCCCCCGATAGGTTGGTGGATCATTGTACCCTATCACTCGTGGTGCCAGAGTATAAAACCCTTGACAGGTTGATGGGTATTAAACCCCAACAAGATTGATGGATAGTCGAACCCTACCACCCGTGGTGCCAGAGTACAAACCCCCCGATAGGTTGTTAAGTTACAAACCCCTTGACAACGTTACCCGGCTCGTGACCCCCGAGTAGGGAATGGTCACATTTCAACACTATATAGAGAATACCATGTACGTACATTCATTCATTTCATCATCATATCATCATCATATAGTCATTCAACTCATAAGACATGCATTGGACCTTCAATTCCTCAAGAAAACATAATCAGACATTTTATCAAACACTTAGAGGGTGTGTAGTGCTAGTGTAAAACCATGCAATTCAAGAGTGAAATCATACTACAAAATTCAATGTAAAATGTTCAATAGATACTTGGTAATATCCTCAAGCAATATACATCAAGTCCTTTCATCAAATCTTACAATAGGTCTTGGTTTCATAGCTCAAAACGTAGCAAAATAGTCATAATTTCATAAACCCTAACATAGTGTGCAGTGATTTTCATAACAAATAGGACCCATGAGTAAATCATCTTTAAACCATGCAAATTTAAGTAAAAGGAGACTTGAAGCTTGAGTGCAATCCTTAAGATCTGGAGAGGGTTTTGGCACTTGAATCTTGTGAGAAATATAAGCCTAAGTGTTTGAGTGAGTATTGGGGATTGTCTTGAATGATATAAGAGTGAAATAAGGCTATATATAGGTATTCTCACCTATGGGAACACTTAGGCCCAAGACTTAAAAGTCTTGGACCGAATCTCGAAATTTGACAGTAAATTGTACATGGGCCCGTCGCGTTAAGAATGCGCAGGAACATTGTTTCTGAGCTCACTTTGAAAATTTGGATTTTGCTATGGTTGCTTAAAATCAGGGTTAGACACTTTTTCCCCTAAATGTGACCCCCTGAACAAGAATATGAAGTCAAATTTTTGAAATAACCCATGAATTCTTAGATATATGGAAATTATGATTCTGGGCACTTCTAAGGCACATTTCGGGCACTTTTTGGGGTCGTTTCAATATCTCCCCCTTTGAATATTCGTCCCCGAATGCCAAAGAAGCATATATGAGAGACACAACATGACAATTTCATCGCACATAAGGATGCGACAATTGCACATAAACATCATTTCAAGAATCTCATTATAAGTGTAAAATCACCATGAAATTGTAAACATAAACATGAATGCATGCAATGACATAGGTGCTGAAACATAAGACTTGGAATCATAAAAGGACTCAACGTGTTATCATAAGCTTGAATTGAATGAAAAAGGTACGAATACTGCTCCTCCATGCCCACATCGGCTCCCTGAGAGATACTATTGACTTGACGATTCTCCTAATGGGCCTTGACAAACACTACACTCTCACAAATCAACCTTTATTCATATCCACCCAACTTCTCCACCGGACCTCTTCATAGGACAACTCATCCCCTACAACGTAAACAACATAAGAGTCCTATAACTTTTGAATCACCCACATACCTCCTCAATCCTAGAAATATGAAGAACCTGACAAACCAAACCCTTATCCAAAGGCACTTCCTATTTGTATGCAACCTCACTAACTTTCCTCATTACCCTATGAAGACTCACAAACCATGAATCTAACTCCCTGTTTACCGGGGTTTACCTTTCATGAGAGAAACCTTTAATTACCACCAATCACCAATTTTTAAATCCAAGATCCCTTCTCCTCACATTGGCATATGACTTTTGATGACCTTAGGCTGCTTCATCCTTTCCTAATCAACCTTACCTCCTCCATGTCCTCCATAATCAGATTAGGACCTAACAAGGTCATCTCTCCCACTTCAAACCACTCATCCAGTGATCTACAATGCCTACCATAGAGAGCCTCAAAGAAGCCATCCCGATGCTAGAATGATAGCTATTGTTATAGGCAATTCAATCAAAGGAAGATGATCATCCTAACTACTCTTAAGCTCTAACACATAAGCCCTAAGCATATCCTCAAGTGTTCTTACCAACATATGAATTTACAATTTAGAATACTCTTTGGCACAATAAGTAGTCTTAACCGGTAGAAAATGAGCCAATTTCATCATCCTATCACACACAACCCAAATACAACAAAACCCTTTCTAGTCTTGGGTAATCCAACCACAAAAATCCATATTAATCACCTCCCACTTCCAAGTAGGAATCTCTATGTCTTGGGTTAGGCCACCCGGCCTTTGATGTACGACTCTAACTTGTTAAGAACTATGACAACCGAAAACAAATTTGGCAATGCCCTTCTTCATGCCTCCCTACCAATACACATCTCTCAAATCTCTATGCATTTGGTAGAACCGGGGTGAATAGAATAAGAAGAATTATGGGCTTCATCAAGGATCTTTTCCACGAAGTCGTCAACACAAGGTACACACAACCTACCTTGGTACCTAAGGTTACCATATTCCCCTTGGGAGAAAACCTCCACCTTGCCTGCTTTCACCAAGGCCTTCAATTCTAACAAGGAGGGATCAAGATCTTGCTTTGCTCTTACCTCATCAATCAATGAAGATTTAGAACCATCAACAACAATACCACCATTGTCAACCTCTTCCAATCTAACCCCCAACCTAGCCAATCGATGCACCTCCCTAACCATCTCTTTGTCACCATCATCATCATGAGCTAGGCTACCCATAGACACCCTATTCAAAGCATCCGCCATAACATTAGCCTTACTAGGATGATAATGCATACTCACATCATAATTCTTAAGAAGTTCTAACGACCTCCTCTGTCTCAAGATAAGATCCCTTTGGTTGAACACATTAGAAACTCTAGTGGATGATAAATACATCAACATTCACCCATACAACCAATGGCGTCAAATTTTCAAAGCAAAAGCGTGATAGCCAACTCAAGGTCATAGATAAGATAATCCTTCTCATGAATCTCAAATTATCTAAAAGCATAAACTTCCACCTAACCATCTTGCATCAACATATAACCCAAACCAATTCGGGCGACACCATACTACATAATAAACCCTTCCAGTCCATTCAGTGAGGACAAGATAAGAGCATAGAGAACTTATCCTTCCTTTGGGTCAACTTAGTCATGGGAGAAGCAATAGAAGGGAACCCATTCACAAGCCTCCGATGGTAATCCGCTAAGACTACGAAGCTCCTAATACCCAAGGGCGTCACAGGTCTAGGCCAATTTCTTTTCATATATGTCTCCTTAGGAACAATCTTAATACCATCCTCCAGTGCCACATGGCCTAGGAAGGTAACCTCCTCTAAAGACATTTCATACTTCACATACTTAGCATACAACTCCTCTTACCCCAAGATTTGCAACATCACCCCCAAATGGTTCACAAGCTCTAAATAAATCCATACTTCATCATTAGAGACCACCACAAGCACAACAAGGAAGGGATAAAGACCCCATTCATGAACCCCATAAACATAGTTGGTGCATAAGCCAACCAAACAACTTCAGCATACTCAAAAAGGCTCACTCCTAATCCGAGAAGATACCTAGGGATATCACCTATCCTCATCATCACTTGGGAACAAAATTCGAACCAAAGATCAAGCTTAGAGAAGTAACTAACCCATTGTAGTTGACCAAATAGGTCAACTATTCTTAACCATCATATTACAACCTTAGGGGTTCTACAATCAAAGGAGATACAATATGCAAGTAACCAAACCACCTCAAGACCTCCAATCCAACAAACTAAGTTCAACCAAAATCACAAGACAAGACCCTATGCAATAAGAACATGGGGGCAACCCTTAGAGATCAATTATACCTTAAGAAAAACAAAATAGACTTACCCCTTTGCAACCACATTACAAGCCCCCACCCAAGGACGGACTCAATAGAGAATCGAAACTTAACTCTACGGGCCCTACATCAAGGAAGAAACAACATGCATGCAACTAATCCACCTCGAGCATAACATCAAAAACCGCCACACAAAACCCCACAATTCACAAAGCAAGACCTAATGCTATATGAACACGGAACAACACCTATGAACTTTCAAACAACAATATGCTCACCAATGAGCTAGACACCAAAGAGAGTTCGGGACACACATTAAATCCATTACCAACCAAAAGGATAATGAAAGAAATAGTGGCACACCGGGCTTATCAATGCAAACACATCAAAGCCAAAGGAAATTTCAAAATATCAACAGCAACATCGGGCGTCTCATCCCCTCCTTGAGCCTCTTGATCAACATCATCACCTTTACTCTTGTATTGACCATATAGGCAATCCAGAATTTTATGGCCTATCTCATCACACCCAAAGAATACACCCGTGTTCCTCCAACATAGGCCACTATGGTCCTTCCTACACGTAGGGAACTTGGGATTAGCCATCCCACCATTACCTCCTTTGCTCTTATTGCGTTTACGAGGGCAATCCTTTACCTTATAACCCAACTTTCCACAACCATAACAAGCGTCGGTACCTTTTAATCATGGGCCATCGTAGTGCCCACCACATTTTGGGCACCTAGCATAAGTCACCACACCACCACGACCTTTACATTGTGAACTTTGGAACTTACTCCCAATACGGGCCCTTTTAACCTCACTACCCCTCCTCTTACCATTAGAAGTCTTGGGGGCACTCACTTGTTGATCAAGGTGAGTTACCAACTTTGCCGCCACTTTGGCCAATACCTATAGAGCACTGCAAACCTCTATATTCATCATACCACTATCCTGAGTAGCTTGAGACATATCTTGTAATGTAATGATTAGGGATTAGCAATAAGCCCTAGGGTACGTAACTCTATTACACGACATAGATCATGAAGAAGTGAAACATTTCCTAAAATCCTCACAGCCTCCCATTTATAGTCGTGACGCGCTTCACAACCATGAATATGACTCTAATAGATGAGTGTGTTGGACATCGAGGATCTAACAACCTAGTGCTCTGATACCATCTTTGTCACGATCCAAGCCTAGGGCTTAGACGTGACAAGCGAATGGGAACCCAAAGGGACCCCAAACAAGCGTCGTAGCATATCATTACACATCCTTGGTCATGGAAGCAATTAAAATGACAATAATAGGAAAGCATAAACAAGGGCACTTGGGACTAAGGGTAAACTTCTAGATCATAACATCAAGAAAACAGGAGAGTTAAGGCTCAAGCATAGATACATAACATGTCCAACAATACCTTTACTACGTAGATAAGAGCGGGGGAAAAGACAAGCAACCGGGGTCACCCTCATAGTCAATACATAACCAAAAGAAAGATAGTCTTAACACACAGCAAGAGATCATAAGCAATGTCTGTAAAATAGAGGACTCACCAACAAGCTTGTAGGACAATCGAACTAGCCACGTGGAGGATGATGATGATCAAGCGGCATTTCGGTTCCTATATCGTGACATCATGTAGGCATAGAGTATGTGTTAGTACGTTTGAATGTACTAAGTATATAGGATTCAATGCAATAAAAGATAAGCATCATAGTCAAAATGCATAGAGATAAACAATAGCTAGCATAGTAATAATATGACATGTATGATTAATGCTTAAGTAAAACATGCTTACATAGGACTTAACAAATGTGTAAGAAGAGACCATTAAACTACTGGTGGATCTTCACACCCTACCACCCTTGGTGATTCAAGTACAAACCCCGTCAATAGGTTGGTGGATCGTTGCACCCTACCACCCGTGGTGCCGGATAAAAACTCCTCAATAGGTTGGTGGATCGTTGCACCCTATCACCCGTGGTGCCAGAGTACAAACCCCCGATAGGTTATCAAGGTACAAACCCCTTGACAAGGTTACCCGGCGCGCGACCTCCGAGTAGGGCATGGTCACATTTCAACAATATATAGAGAATACCATATAAATACATTCATTTCAGTATCATTTCATCATCATATCATTATCCTATAGTCATTCAACTCATAAGACATGCGTTGGATCTTTAATTCCTCAAGAAACCATAACGAGACATTTTATCAAATACTTAGAGGGTGTATAGTGCTAGTGAATACCATGCAATTCAAGAGTGAAATCATACTACAAAATTCAATACAAAACCTTCGATAGATACTTGGTAACATCCTCAAGCAATATACATCAAAACCCTTTATCAAATCTTACAATAGATCTTGGTTTCATAGCTCAAATCATAACAAAACAGTCACAATTTCATAAACTTCAATGTAGTGTGCAGTGATTTTCATAGTTAATAAGATCCATGAATAAATTATCTTTAAATCATGCAAATTTAAGTTAAAGAAATCTTGGGTATCATGGGTGAAAGGAACCCATGAAAGAAACCCACATACCTTAGCTTTGGAGATGAACTTTATGAAGATTGGAGATGGAGACTTGAAGCTTGAGTGCAATCCTTACGATCCGGAGAGGGTTTTGGCAATTGAATCTTGTGAGAAATATAAGTCTAAGTGTTTGAGTGAGTATTGGAGATTGTCTTGAATGATATATGGGTGAAATAAGGCTAACTATAGGTATTTTCACATATGGGAACATTTATGCCCAAGACTTAAAAGTCTTGTACCGAAACTAAAAATTGGACAGTAAAATGTACAAGGGTGCATCGCATTAAGAACGCGTAGGAACACTATTTCTGATCTCACTTATTTTTCTACGGTTGCTTTAAAATCGAGGTTAGATCCTTTTCCCCCTAAATTTGACTCCCTAAACAAGAATATGAAGTTAGATTTTCGAAATAATACATGGATTTTTAAATGTATGAAAATTACGATTTCGGGCACTTTCAAGGCACATTTTCGGGCACTTTTTGGGGTCGTTTCACTCTAACCATATCCTCAAGAGTTTGGATAGTTCTTTTGGCTTGGACATCCATTTGAGGGTGAAAGGCCGTACTAAGGTTTATCTTGGTACTAAAACCTCTTTCGAAGGACTTCCAAAAGTGAGAAGTGAATTGAACACTATGATCCGATATGATAGACAAGGGCACCCCATGCAATATAACCATATCACAAATATACAACTTAGCATAATCTTCGGCACCATATGTAGTCTTGACCAGTAGGAATTGAATTGACTTTTTCATCTTATCAATTACAACCCAAATAGAAACAAAACCCTTTCTAGTCTTAGGTAACCCAACCACAAAATTCATGTTAATTTCCTCCCACTCCCAAGTGATAATCTCTATATCTTAGGTTAGGACACCTGGCCTTTGATGCTCGGTTTTGACTTGTTCGCAACTATGACAACCTGCTAAAAATTTGGCAATGTCTCTCTTCATCCCTCCCCACCACACATCCCTCAAATCCCTATGCATCTTTGTAGAACCAGGGTGAATGGAGTAGGAATAATTATGAGCCTCATCAAGAATCTTCTTTCTCAAGTCATCAACACTACGCACACACAACCTACCTTGGTACCTAAGGACTCCATCTCCCCCTTGGGGGAAAACCTCCACCTTGCTATCTCTCACCAAGGCCTTCAATTCTAATACGGAGGGATCAAGATCTTGCTTTGATTTTACCTTATCAACTAAAGAAGATTTTGAACCATCAACAACCAAAATACCACCATGTCAACCTCTTCCAACCTACCACCCTATCTAGCCAACCAATGAACCTCTCTAGCCACCTCCTTGCCCCCACTATCAACATGAGCTAGGCTACCCATAGACACCCTATTCAAAGCATTGGCCATAACATTAGCCTTACCGGGGTGATTATGCACACTCATATCATAATCCTTAAGAAGTTTTAACCACTTTCATTGCCTTAAGTTAAGATCTTTTTGAGTGAACACATATTGGAGACTCTTATGATCAGTAAACACATCAACATGCACCCCATACAAATAATGACGCCAAATTTTCAAAGGAAATACCACGGTGTCCAACTCAAGATCACGGATGGGATAATTCTTTTCATGAACCTTGAGTTGTCTAGAGGCATACAATATCACCTTACCATTTTGCATCAAAACACAACCCAAACCAATTTGGGAGGCGTCACAATACACAACAAACCCTTCCAGTAGAGACAAGATAGGAGCGGAGACAAGATTATCCTTTAAGGTTTGGAAACTCTTTCCACACTCATCGATCCACAAAAACTTAGCCTTCTTTTGAGTCAACTTAGTCATTGGAGAGGCAATAGAAGAAAACCTATTCACAAACCTCTGGTAGTAATCTGCTAAGCCCAAGAAGCTTCTAAAGTCTTAGGAGTCAAAGTTCTAGGCCAATTTTTAATCACTTCCATTTTTTTAGGATCCACCTTAATACTTTCTCCGACACCACATGACCTAGAAAAGTAACCTCTTGCAACCAAAACTCACATTTCTCATACTTAGCATACAACCTCTCTTCCCTCAACCTTTATAGCACCACCCTTAAATAACTTACATGCTCCTCCTCACTTTGGGAAAAGATCAAAATATCATCAGCGAATACCACAACAAATGCATCAAGGAAGGGTTTAAAGACCCTATTCATAAGATCCATGAAGATAGCCGGTACATTGGTCAACCCAAAAGACATGACCATAAATTCATAATGCCCATATCTAATCCGGAAGGCCATCTTGGGAATGTCACACTCCCTCTCTTTCACTTGATGATACCTGGATGGAAGATCAATCTTAGAGAAGTGACTAGCCCCTTGAAGTTGGTCAAATAGATCAGCAATCCTTGGTAAATGGTACTCATTCTTGATGTTGACTCTATTAAGTTGCCGGTAGTTAATGCACATTCTAAGAGAACCATCCTTCTTCTTCACAAACAATGCAGGTGCACTCCAAGGTAATTGGCTAGGCCTAATAAAACCCTTCTCTAACAAATCCCTCAATTTCTCCTTCAACTCTACCGATGCCATACTGTAAGATGGAATATAAATGGGTTGAGTATCGGGAAGGAGGTCTATACCAAAATCTATTCCCGTTTCGGAAGGAATACCGAGAAGCTCACTAGGGAAGACATCTAGGAACTCATTAACCACCGGAACCGACTCTATGGGAAGGACCTTCGACTCCACATCCCTAACCCTCACAAGATGATAGAAAAACCCCTTAGAGATCAATCTTTTGGGTTTAAAGCAAGAGATAAACCCACCCTTAACCACCACATCATGACTCTCCCACTCAAGGACGGGTTCATTTGGAAATTTGAATTTGACCCTATGGGTTCTACAATCAATAGAGGCATAATATGCATGCAACCAATCCATCCCAAGAATGGCATCAAAGTCCACCATATCCAACTCAACAAGATCACAAAGCAAATTTTTATACAAAATGCAAATGGGACAATTTCTATAGACCTTTCTAGCAACAATAGATGCACGAATCGAAGTAGACACCTCATAAGACTCACACAACAATTCGGCTCAACATGAAACTTTTTGGCAACAAAAGGGGTAACAAAAGAAAGAGTGGCATCCAGGTCTATCAATGCATACACATCAAAATCAAAGACTTTTAGCATACTAGTGACGACATCGGGCACCTCATCGACCCCTTGTCTCCCTTAGAGTGCATAGAATCGATTGTGCCTTGGGGCACCACTTTGTTAGCCTCCTCTCCCCAAAGGAACCACATTTTCACCCTGGCCTTGTGAACGAACATCTTTACCCTTGTTTTGATTATGAGGATAATCAACCTTCCTGTGACCCACTTCTCCACAACTATAGCAAGCACTAGTGTCTCTCAAACATAGGCTACAATAGCCTCTACCACACCTTGGGCACATAGCATTAGGCACCACACCATCATCACCTTGGACCCTTGGGTTGTCATTGGCAAACCTTCTATAAGGAACATAAGAAGATCCTTGGCCTTGATGAAACCGGCCTCCCTTGGGATCTTGGAACTTACCATCTAAACGGGCCCTCTTGGCCTTACCTCTTCTTCAATTTCTCAAATTTTCCTCCTCTAATTGTTCGACATACGTTTATTAGGCGGGAAAAATCCATATCACTAATCAACATAGGGGCACGACACTCCTCAGTTACAAAATCGAATATACCCATCACGAATTTGTTCATTCTAGACCTTGGATCGACAACCAAATGTGGAGCATATTTTGAGAGTTGGTTAAAATTGAGGGCATACTCCCTCACAGTCATTGACACTTGCTTCAAATTTATGAACTCTATAATTTTGGCCTCTCTAAGCTCAAGAAGAAAGAACCAGTTAAGAAAGGCCGCCTTAAATTCCTCATATAGAATATCGTTGTTGTTCTCCTTCTCCACTTTATATTGGACATACCATATTTGAGCAACACCCTTGAGTTGGTATGCCTCTAATTCCGCCTTCTCTTCCGATCTAACACCCATGATATCCAACACCTTGTATACCTCATCAATAAATTTGAAGGCCTTCATCCACTTTTGGCCCATGGAACTCAGGTGGGTTCATCCTCATAAAGTCTCTCAACCTAGATCCCGAGGTAGGAGCATGAGGGGCTTAGGGCCCTTGTTTGATTTGATTAGTCATGGCTTGAGCTAGCAAGGTGAGTGCATCCCGGAGCTCCCCATGAACCGATTGTTCTTCGGGTGTATGGACTCTTCTTCCTCTTGTGTTAGACATGATCTAAAAATGGCAAATAACATTTGTTAGAGGGTAAATCTTACCTAACTTTTACAGCACGACATGCATCAAGAAGAAGGGGCACATTTCCTAAAACATTTCATAGCCTCTTACTCATTGTTTTGGTGTACTTCACAACCATGAATAAGACTCTAATTAACATGGTGTGTTGGATGCCGAGGACCATTAACAACCTGGTGCTCTGATACCAAGTTTGTCACGATCCAAGCCTAGGGCCTAGACGTGACACGACGAATAGGAACCCGAAGGTTCTCTGAAATAGCCTCTTAGCATATTATTCAGACATTCTTGGTTGAGGAAAAAAAGTAAACAATATCAAGAGAATACAACTGGATATAGAGACTACGAGAAGAGTTTAATACGATAAATCATAAAGAGTCAAGGCTCAAACATAATTACATCACTTTTCCAACAATACCTCTAACATAGATTAGGCGGGGGCCAAGACAAACTTTCTAGGCTCACCTTTTTAGCATCAAAGTGTTCATCATAAGAAAATAACATAAGCAAGAGAGAGAAAGGCTAATGTCCCCGAACTTGAGGACTTACCACAAGCTATCTTCATGATGTCAAAACTAGCAATGAGTAGGATAGACTATGCATTAGTATGTTTGAATGTACTAAGTATGTATAATGAAATGCAACAAGAGATATGCAACATAATCGAAATGCATAATCATAAGCAAGAGATAGTATATTAGCAACATGACATACACGAATGATGATTGGAGTAAAACATTCTTATGTAGAACATATGACATGTGTAGTACGAGACTATCATTATGGAGTCCAAGGCCTACCACCCTCTTGGAGAGGTGATTGAGGTATCAACCCATCAATTGGTTGATGGTTGTCACACACTACCATCTATGGTGATTGAGGTATCAATCCCCTCGATTGATTGATGGTTTTCACACCCTACCATCCATGGTGATTGAGGTATCAACCCCTCAATTGGTTGATGGTTGTCACACCCTACCATCCATAGTGTTTAAGGTATTAACCCCTCAAATTGGTTGATGGTTGTCACACCCAACCATCTATAGTGATTGAGGTATAGCACCCCTTCAACAAGGTGTGGTCATCTTGCAATACTATAGATACTTTTCGTGAAATCAACACATATATACCTTTCTTTCATCATCATAAAGTCATTCAAGTCATAAGTCATGCAATGGATCATCAATAGCTTAAGAATCCAAAACTGGACATTTTATCAAACACTTGGTGGGTGTGTAATGCTAGTATAAAATCATGCAATTTAAGAGTGAAATCATGTAATAAAACTTGAAGTAAATCAACCCACCAACACTTGGTAATACCCTCATGCAATATACATTGAAATCCTTCATCAATTCTCAAAATAGATCATAGATTCATAGCTCAAAACTTGCTTAAACAGTCACCCTTTCATGAAACCCTAACATATTTCATAGTCAAATTTATAATAAGAAGACCCATAAGTAAATCAACTTAGAAACATGCAATTTATGTAAACAGGAAGATAGGGCAACAAGGGTAGAGGGACCCAATAGTTGAAACCCACTAACCTCAACTTTGAAGAATTCTTTAAGGAAGATTGAGATGAGAACTTGAAGCTTGAGTGAATTCCTTAAGATCCGGAATGAGTTTGGGACCCTTAGTTTGAGTGAAATATTTGTGTAAGTGTTTGAGAAGATTTTGGGGAATGTCTTGTATGATAGAAGATTGAAAAATGACTAAGTATAAGTTCTTTTACGCATGGAAAGGCTTAGGCCCAAGACCCAAAGGCCTTGGACCGAACAACTAAAAATTGGTAAAAAATAACACTGATCCACACACTGGCTGCATCGCGTTAGGGGCACACATCGTCTCCGAAAATCGTATTTTTTTGAAAATAAAATTTTGATTCGGTTGCTCAAAAATCAGAGTTAGTCCCATTTCCCCCTCAATGTTTCCCTCTGATCACGAATATGAAGTCAAATTTTTAATATCATGCACGGATTTTAAGATATATGAAAATTATGATTATGGGCACACATGAGGCACTCAAGCTAGTTGGTAAGTCCTCCATTCCGGGGACAATGACTTTACTCTTATACTATGTATTAATACTTTCTTTTCTTGATGTATGTTTCTTATTGACTATGAGGATGAGCCCGGTTGTATGTCTTGGCCCCTGCTAAGTTCTATGTTTAGAGGTGTTGTTAGACATGTTATGTATTTATGCCATGAGCCTTGACTCTCTTGTTTGATGTTTATTTTATGAAAGCTTTCCTTTAGTCCCTTTGCCCCAATTTCTAATTCAATTATGTTGTTTAATTGCTTCCACGACCAATGATATGTAATGATATGTTAAGACGCTTGTTTGGGGTCCCTTTGGGCTCCCCATTCGCCGTGTCACGTCTAGGTACTTGGTTATTGGGTCTTAATAAACTTGGTATCAGAGCATTAGGTTATTAGGTCCTCGGCATCCAATACACCACGTGGATTAGATCCTTGTTCATGGTTGCGTTTTTCACCACAACTATGAGAAAGGGGCTATTAAACGTTTTAGGAAATGTTTCCCTTCTTCTTGATCTATGTCATGCTATAGAAGATAGATAAGGTTTCCCCCTAATAATTGTTCTTCCTATGCTAGATCATACCTAACACTAGAGGAAGAAGAGCCCGCACTCCCGAGGAACAACCAGCTCATGGTGAGCTCCGGGATGCTCTCACTTTGCTTGCCAAAGCTATGCCAACCAAGTCAGTCAAGGGTCCCAAGCCCTTCATGCTCCTACTCCGGCATCTCGGGTGAGGGACTTCATGAGGATGAATCCCCCGGAATTCTATGGGTCAAAGGTGGATGAGGACCCTCAAGAGTTCATTGATGATGTCTATAATGTTTTGGCTATTATGGGTATTAGATCGAAAGAGAAGGCAGAGTTGGCAGCTTACCAACTCAAAGAGGTGGCACAAATATGGTATACTCAATGGGGGAGGAGCAGGGAAATAATAATGTGGTACTATGGGAGGAGTTCAAGGCAGCTTTTCTTAATTAGTTCTTCCCTCTTGAGCTTAGGGAGGCCAAGATGGTGGAGTTTATGAATTTGAAACTAGGGTCTATGAGTGTTAGGAAGTATTCCCTCAAGTTCAATCAACTCTCTAAATATGGTCCCCACTTGGATGCCGACCCAAGGTCTAGAATGAACAAGCTCGTGATGGGTGTATTCAATTTTGTGAGTGAGGAATACCGATCCATTATGTTGATTCGTGACATGGATTTATCCCGTTTGATGACCTTCCCGGTGTCCCTCCCAAAAGGGAGATAGATTTTGGTATAAATCTTCTTCCCGATACCCAAATCCTATTTCTATTCCCCTTACCATATGGCCCCAGCAAAGTTAATGGAGTTGAAGGAACAATTGAGGGATTTGTTGAGGAAGGGTTTCATTAAGCCTACCTAATCACCTTAGGGTGCAGTGGTGTTGTTCGTGAAGAAGAAAATGGGTCCCTTAGAATGTGTATTAACTACCGACAACTCAATGTGGTCACTATACAGAATAAGTATCCTCTTCCAAGAATTGATGATTTATTTGACCAATTGTAAGGGGCTGGTCATTTCTCTAAGATTGATCTTCGGTTCGGGTATCATCAAGTGAAGGTGAGGCAGTATGACATTCCCAGGATGGCCTTTCGGACTAGGTATGGGCATTACGAGTTTGTTGTGATGTCTTTTGGTTGATTAATGCACCAGCCATCTTCATGGATCTTATAAATAGGGTCTTTAAAGCCTACCTTGATTTATTTGTTGTGGCCTTCATTGAGTATTTTGATCTATTCACATAGTGAGGAGGAGCATGTGAGTCATTGAAGGTACTGCTTCAAAGGTTTACAAAAGAGGAATTGTATGCTAAGTATGAGAAATGTGAATTTTGGTTGAAGGGGGTTGCCTTTTTAGGTCATGTGGTGTGAGAGGATGGTATTAAAGTGTATCCTAAGAAGACAAAAGTGATCAGAAATTGGCCTAGACCATTGACCCCATCGTATATTAGGAGCTTCTTGGGCTTAGCGGGCTACTACCAGAGGTTTTGAATAGGTTTTCTTCTATTGCTTCTCTTATGACAAAGTTGACTCAAAAGAAAGACAAATTTGTGTGGTCCGATGTGTGTGGAAAGAGTTTCCAAATATTGAAGGATAAGCTTGTGTCAGCACCTATTTTGTCACTACCAAAAGGGCTAGAGGGGTTTGTTGTGTATTGTGAAGCTTCTAGAGTTGGTTTGGATTGTGCTCTAATGCAAAATAGTAAGGTGATAGCTATGGTTCTAGACAACTCAAAGTGAATGAAAGCACAATGCAAAATAGTAATGTGCTAGCCTATGCTTCTAGACAACTCAAAGTGCATGAAAAGAATTATCCTACTCATGATCTTGAACTAGCCACCATGGTATTTGCATTAAAGATTTGGTGTCATTATTTGTATGGGGTGCATGTTGATGTGTTCACCGATAATAAGAGTCTCCAATATGTCTTCACACAAAAAGATCTTAATTTGAGGCAAAGAAGATGGTTAGAACTTCTTAAGGATTATGACATGAGCATGTATTATCATCACGATAAGGCTAATGTTGTGGCCGATGCTTTGAGTAAAGTGTCTATGGGTAGCCTAGCTCATGTTGATGGTGGTGGTAAAGAGGCAGCTAGGGAGGTCCATCGGTTGGCTAAATTGGGGGTTAGGTTGGAAGAGGTTGATAATGGTGGTATTGTAGTTGTTGATGGTTCAAAATCTTCCTTAGTTAATGAGGTAAAAGCAAAGCAAGATCTTGACCCCTACTTGTTAGAATTGAAGGCATTGGTGAGGGATGGCAAAGTGGAGGTTTTCTCCCAAGGGGGAGATGGTGCCCTTAGGTACCAAGGTAGGTTATGTATACCTTGTGTTAATAGCTTGAGGGAGAAAATCCTTGATGAGGCCCATAATTCTTCTTATTCTATTAACCTCAGTTCTACTAGAATATATAGAGATTTGAGGGATGTGTATTGGTGGGTAGGCATGAAGAGGGACATTGCCAAATTTGTATGTGGTTGTCATAGTTGCCAACAAGTCAAAGCCGAACATCAAAGGCCGGGTGGCCTAGCCCAAGTCATAGAGATTCCTACTTGGAAGCGGGAAGAAATTAATATGGATTTTGTGGTTGGGTTGCTATAGACTAGAAAGGGTTTTGATTCCATTTGGGTTGTGGTTGATAGAATGACAAAATTGGCTCATTTTCTACCTGTTATAACTACATATGGCGCTGAAGATTACGCTAGATTGTACATCCATGAGTTGGTAAGGTTTCAAGGGGTTCCCTTGTCTATCATATCAGATGGTGGTTCTCAATTTACTTTACATTTTTGGAATTCCTTTCAAAAGGGTCTTGGTACAAAAGTTAAGCTTAGTACGGTCGTTCACCCTTAAACGGATGGCCAAGCCGAAAGAACTATCCAAACTCTTGAGGATATGCTTACGGCTTGTGTATTGGAGTTGAGGGGTAGTTGGGATGATCATCTTCCATTGATTGAGTTTGCATATAACAATAGCTATCATTCTAGTATTGGTATGGCTCCTTTTGAGACTTTCTATGGTAGGCGTTGTAGATCACTGGTTGGGTGATTTGAGGTAGGAGAGGTGGCTTTGATGGGTCTAGATCTAGTAATGGAGGCTCTTGAGAAGGTAAGGATGATTAGAAAAAGGTTGAAAATAGCCTAAAGTTGTCAAAAGTTCTATGCCAATGTAAGGAGAAGGGAGCTTGAATTCAAAGTTGGTGATTGAGTTTATTTAAAGGTTTCACCTATGAAGGGTATGGTTCATTTTGGCAAAAAGGGTAATTTAAGTTCAAGATATTGTGGGTCCTTATAGGGTAGTGAGAAGGACTGACAAGGTAGCTTATTAGTTGGAGTTTTCTAGTGAAATGAATTTGGTTCATCCGGTATTTCATGTATCCATTTTGAGGAAATGTGTGGGTGACCCTAATGCTATTGTCCCATTGGATGTTGTGGGTGGTGTTGAGGACAACTTGACTTATGAAGAGGTTCCGGTTCAGATTTTGGATAGATAAATAAAGAGGTTGAGGAACAAGGATGTGGCTTCTATTAAGGTCCTTCGGAGGAATCAACAAGTCGAAAGTGCTACATGGGAGGCTGAAGCGGACATGCAAAAGCAATATCCTTATCTTTTCCATTCTGTTCAAGCCTAAGGTACTAATTCTAAGTGTCCTATATGATTTTGTATCTCATGTATCAACCCTATATGTCATATGCATGCATTCATGTTTACATTAAGAAAGTTCATAGTGATTTTAATACTTATGTTGAGAGTTTTGAAAATGATGTTTAAATGTATCATTGCATTCTTGTTGGGGATGATTTCTTCATGTTTACTCTTCTTATGTACATTTCTTTGAATTCAAGGACGAATATTCCCAAGGGGGAGATATTGAAACAACCACAAAAAGTGCCCGAAAATGTGCCTCGAAAGTATCCGAAATCGTAATTTCCATACATCTCAAAATTGGTGTATTATATCGAAAATCCGATTTCATATTCTTGTTCTGGGGGAAAAATTGAGTGGGAATTGATTCTCATCCCAATTTAAGAGCAACCATAGCAAAATTTTAAAAATTCCAAAAATGCAATTTTCAGAGAGCTAGCGCGCCCTTGGCGCGATGCGCTAGGGGCGCGCCTCAGTGTTTTCTTGTGCAGTTTTTCCACTTCAATCCAAGGTATTTGAGTCTTGGGCCTAAGCCTTCCATGCATGAAATACCTATACTTAGCCATATTTTTACCGTTTTATCATTCAAGACATTCCCCGATACTCACTCAAATACTTAGACAATATTTCACCTCAAAATTCAAGCGTCCAAATCTCTTCCGGATCTTAAGGAATTCATCCAAGCTTCAAGCCTCCATTTAAATCCCTTTCAAGGAATTCTCTAAAGTCAAGGTATGTGGGTTTCAACCAATGGGTCATTTCACTCATGGCACCCAAGCTTCCTTTTTACCCAAATTGCATGATTTAAAGTTGATTTACTCATGGTCTTACTTATTATGAATTTCACTACAGACTATGTTGGGGTTTCTTGAAATTGTGATTGTTTTAGCATGTTTTGAGCTATGAATCTAAGATCTATTGTGAGATTTGATGAAGGATTTTGATGTATACTGGTTGAGGGTGTTACCAAGTATCTATTGATGGTTTTACACTGAATTTTCTAGCATGATTCCATTCTTGAATTGCATGGATTTACACTAGCACTACACACCCGCCAAGTGTTTGATAAAATGTCTAGTTATGATTTTTTGAGGAATTAAAGGCCCAATGCATGTATTATGAGTTAAGTGACTACATGATGATGAAAGAAATGTAAGTATATGATATTATCTCTATAGTGTCGCGAATCGACCAAGCCTCACTCGGGAAATTTTAGGCCCGGGTAACCATATTGAGGGGTTTGTACCTCAATCGCCTCGCTCGAGAGGAGGTAGGCTCGTGCAACAATGTCGAGGGGTTTGTACATTGATAACCATGTTGAGGGGTTTGTACCTCATCAACCATGTTGAGGGGTTTGTATGTCATCAACCATATTGAGGGGTTTATACCTCATTTGTCTCTCCAAGGGGGTGGTAGGCCTTGGATAATTCACTAATAATGGTCTCTCCTTACACATGTATTATGTTCTATGTAAGCATGATTTTACTTCAAGCATCATTCGTACATGCCATATTGCTATATGTTTATTCATTACCTATGTTATGCATTTTGTTTGTGGTGCTTATCACTTGTTGCATTGCATCCTACATACTTAGTACATTCAAACACACTAATGCATACTCTATGCCTACATGATGTCACCATGTAGGAACCGGAGTCCCACTTGATCATCCTCCTCCACGTGGCTAGTACGATCTATCTCAAGCTAGTTGGTGAGTCCTCCATTCCGAGGATAATGACTATACTCGTATGCTATGTACAAAGACTCTCTTTTCTTGATGTATGTTTCTTATTGACTATAAGGGTGAGCCTGGTTGTATGTCTTGGCCCCCCTTAAGTTCTATATTTAGAGGTGTTGTTAGACACGTTATGTATTTATGCCATAACCCTCTTTTTTGATGTTTATGTTATGAAAGCTTTCCTTTAGTCCCTTTGCCCATATTTCTAATTCAATTATGTTGTTTAATTGCTTCCGTGTGATATGTAATGATATGTTAAGGGGCTTGTTTGGGGTCCCTTCGGGTTCCCCGTTCGCGTGTCACGTCTAGGACCTAGGTTTGGGTCGTGAAGTGTGTGGGTGACCCAAGTGCTATAGTGCCCTTAGAAGTTGTGGGTGCTGTAGAAGATAATTTAACCTGTGAGGAGATCCCGGTGGAGATTTTAGATAGACAAGTGAAGCGATTGAGAAACAAAGATGTAGCATCCATGAAGGTCATTTGTTGGAATCAACAAGTTGAAAGTACCACATGAGAAGCCGAGGCAGACATAAAAAAGAGATATCCATATCTCTTCCACTATACTCAAGCCGAAGGTAGTAATTTAAGTTCTCTATTTGATTTCATGTCATCAGTTTTGGTCCTCATGACATTTTGCATGCATTCATGTTAATGGCAACAAGTTTATGATGATTTTTGACATTCATGTTGAGATTTTTGAAAATAATATTTAAATGCATTTGTTGCATTCATGTCAGGCAAAAATCTTCGTAATTACTTCTCTTACGCATGTTTCTTTGATATTCGAGGATGAATGTTCCCAAGGGGGATATATTGAAACACCCCTCATATGCTTCGGAATGCCCCATAATCATAAGTTTCATATGTCTCAAAATCCGTATGTGATATCTAAAATCCGACTTGATATTCTCGATCAGGGGGAAAATTGAGTGGGAAATGAGTATAACCTGGGTCTTAAAAGACCCGTAGCGAAAAATATTTTTCACTAATTTTAGGATTTCTAGTGCCCATGGGATTTGACTTAGCACCGATTGAGTCTTAAGATGGGGAACTCGACTCAAGGGGTCCTTATAGAAAGTCTGTAGTCTCTAAACTATGTGCCACATAGGATTATATAATATCCCTTTTATGGTTTCTGGTGGATCCATCTAGTTACACCATATCTTGTCGGGGGGGAGAGGGGGTAACATGCCTCAATCAGCTTGTCGGGAGGGGGGTGGCATGTCTCAAATTATTCATATTATTATATATGGTTTACCTTAGCAAATAGACCACACCTTGTCGCGGGGGTTACATGCCTCAATCACCTTACCAAGGGGGTGACATAACTTGGATTCCAAGTAGTAGCTCACCTGGTCTATGTCGGTTAAGGTCTCTTCCCACACATATATTATGTACTATTCAAGTTGAATGTTTTACAAGCATGTTTTACTACATGCATTAATCATGCATGCCATGTTGAGATTATATATCCATTGTATGATTATGTATTTTGAATATATTGACTTATATCTTTGTTGCATTGCATCCCGCATTCTTAGTACATTCAAACGTACTAACACATACTTTATGCCTACATGATATGACCATGTAGGAACCAGAGCTCCTTTTTATCATCCTCCTCTATGTGGCTAGTCTATTCTCGGAGAAAGCTTTGGTGAGTCCTCAATTCCGAGGATAATATCTATTTACTTCATGTTATGTTGAGACTCCTTCTTATGTTGAATACTTATTATTATGAGGATGAGCCCAGGAAGTTTCTTAGCCCCCGCTCTACTCCAACTTAGAGGTGTTGTTGGATACTATGATGTATTTATGCTATGAGCTTGATTGTTTTATATTTTTGTGATTATAAGAGACTTCCCTTAGTCCCGTTTCCCTTTAATCTTATCTCTTGTTGATGCTTATTTGTTCTGCGACCAAGGATGTATGAATGATATGCTAAGAGGCTTGTTTGGGGTCCCTTCGGATTCCTTATTCATCGTGTCACGTCTGGGCTGTAGGCTTGGGTTGTGACAATTGGCTTACGTCTTTGTTGTTGCACCCCATATACTTAGTACATTCAAATGTACTAACACATACTCTATGCCTACGTGATATCACCACGTGTGGACCTGAGCTCTTTTTGATCATCCTCCTGCTCGTAGCTAGTTTTGATCCTTGAAGAAGACTTTGGTGAGTCCTCAATTCCGTGGACAATATCTCCTTATTTCATACTATGTTAAGACTTACTCCTTATCTTGAATACTTGTTATTATGTGGGTGAACCCAGGGAATATCTTGGCCCTTGCTCCATTCTAAAGTAGAGGTGTTGTTGGATACTAAGTTTGTATATGCTTTCGAGCTTGACTCTTCTTATCTTTCTATGTTTATGAAAGATTTCCCTTAGTCCCACTTTCCTTTTTATACTTGACTCTTGTTGATGTTTATTTTTATTTGTGCAACCAAGGATGTGTGCATGTTATGATGAAGAGGCTTGTTTGGGTTATTCTTAGACTTCTCACTCACCATGTCACATTTAGGACCTAGGCTTGGGTCTTGACAATCTTGTATCAGAACACTAGGTTGTTAATAGTCCTTGGGAATCCAACATACCACATCGATTAAACTTTTATTCATGGTTGTGAAGCGCGCCACAACTATGAATGGGAGGCTATGAGGCATTTTAGGAAATGTTTCACTTCTTCATAATCTATGTCGTGCGGTAGAGCTAAGCCTTCTAAGACCTATTACTGATTCCCAACGATTACATTTCAAAATATGTCTCAAACTATTTAGAATGGTAAGCGGGATGGTAACCATCACGTGAGGGTCAACTTTCTAATGGCGACATATCGAATGCAAAGCTTCGTAATACTCTATGGTTATTGGCCAAGGTTGTAACTACTCAACTCAATCAACAAGTGGGTGCCCTTGAGACTTCAAAGGACAAGAGGAGGGATAGGAAGGCTAAGAGGGCCCGAGTTGATGGTGCTTTATCTTCTACTAGTCCATCGGTTTCCAAGTACAAAAAGAAAAGGGTCCCTTTTGCCACTTTCAAGGGTGTGGCAAGAAGCATCAAGGAAGGTGTTTAGTGGGCACTGATAGTTGTTTCAAGTGTGGCGGTGTTGGGCATAATATGAGAGATTGCCCGGTGGCCTCAAAGGAAGGGAGAAGGAGGGTTCAATTTGATGGTGGCAATAGTGGGGCAAGTTTTCCAAGGTGCTCAAAATGTCAAAGGAATCATAACGAAAGATACATAAGGTATTCGAATGCTTGCTATGGATGTGTCAAGATGAGCCACAAGATTGTTAATTGCTCATAAGCTTAATTTGGAGTTCAAGCTTCTCCTATATGCCACAAGTGTGGAAGATACCATTCGGGGGATTGTTTGGCTGGTCCTAGTGCTTGTATTGGGTCTGGAGCAAAGGATCATAAGACGAGGCATTGTCCATGGATTACTTAAAATTATGAGGATGGTTGTCAACGTTCTCAACCATAGCCCTTTACAGGTCACTAGACTTGGCTTGGCGCTTCACTGGTATGTTGAAGATTTATGACTATGATGTGTATGCTTTATTAGATCCAGGTGCTGCTCTTTCTTTCATTACTCCTTTTGTTTACAAAGAGCTTCATGTGTGTCCCGAATTGTTTTGTGAGCCTTATGAAGTGTCTACCCCCGTTGGTGAGTCCATTATTGCTAGAAAAAGTCTAGAGAAATTTTCTCATGTCTATATTGCATAAGGTCTTGCCTTGTGATTTTGTTGAATTTGACATGGTGAATTTTGATATTATTCTTGGGATGGATTAGTTATATGCGTATTATGCTTTCACTGATTGTAGGACCCGTAGAGTGAGATTCCAATTCCCTAATAAGCACGTCCTTGAATGGGAAAGTCCTAATTTAGTAGCCAAAGGTAGGTTCATTTCTTGTCTTAAAGCCCAAAAGTTGATCTCTAAGGGTTGAATTTGTCACCTGGTAAGGATTAGGGATATTGGTTCTGGTGGTCCATGAGTTTCTAGATGTTTTTCCCCATGAGCTTCTCGGTGTTCCTCCCAAAAGGGAAATAGACTTCGGTATAGACCTCCTTCTCGATACATAACCCATTTCCATTCCCCTTTACCATATGGCCCCCACGGAATTGAAGGATCTATTGGGGGATTCGTGGGAGAAGGAAATCATAAGGCCTAGCAAGTCACCTTTGTCACGCCCCAAGTCCTGTTAGGGAGGACTGGCACCCGTTGTCGATAAGGCCCGGGAGAACCAACCTGTATTTATGCTCTTCCTATACGTATTATAAGGGATTTCTATGTTTGACATGGCTTTAAGAAAATAAATAGTGATAACAAGCCAAAAGGAAATAAATATGACTAGGCCATTGGGGCCACGGTGTCTAAAGTATGAGGCATGAACACCCTTTAATTTACATAGTCTATAAAGCCTCTAGATAAGGAAAAGTAACTAATAAGGGTCGGGACAGACCCTACCTCAACAAACTGTGCAATACAAACATATAAGCTCTAGACATATACAAATCCCCAAAGCAACCTGGAGCTTGGTAACAACAACTGAATATTTTGTACTCCTATTGGGGAGATCTACTAGAACCTGTACCTGCAGCATGAAATGCAGGTCCCCCGTAAGGGACATAAGAACGGGATAATATACTGAATATGTAAGGCAGGAAACACTGTGTATGATATAATAACTCAAGTGAAACTGTACACTGGAGTAGCATAAACGACCACCTTTAGTTATACTATGGGATCGTGTACTTTATATTCTTTAGATTACTTTACCTTTACTGTAAAATCTGTGCACAATTGTAATACAAATGACTAATAGATCAGTGGTGAACTGTATCAGGTTCGTCCCTGGCTAGGTTCTTCCTTAACCCCTCGGGCTACCCCCCGTGATAGGATCATCCCTGGCTAGGTGTTACTTCCATCCCTCGGGCTACCACCCATCAAAACCTATATATCGAGATCGTCCCTAGCTAGGTTCTTCCTTAACCCCTTGGGCTACCACCCATGATAGGATCGTCCCTGGCTAGGTGTTACTTCCACCCCTCGGGCTACCACCTATCAGTAAACAATGTACTTTATCATTCAATTACCTTTGAGATGGTTCTTTTGGTGGTCACAATATTGGAGCTGTAGGACTGTATATGTAGCATTTGACATGTGGATAATCATACAAGACAATATGACAATGAAAGAAGTATGTTACAAAAATTATAGAAATGCGTATGAGATGAAATAACTCGTGAACTTTATTTGGCAAAAAGAACCTATGTAAATTGGTATCCATGTATGTATGCAAATTTGAAGGTGACTATGTATGGGAGCATATGAACATGTAAAACAGTGGAGACATAGTTAATAGTTTTGACGGAGTTGGCAAGTGCCTTTATGTGCCAAGGAAGGATCTATGTTTCATGCCAAACAATACGAAATCAAGTATCCTTACATACCTCGTTGTATGACCTCGTTACTACCTCGGGATAACATTCCCTTCCTCCACATATTTATCTTCAACATATTAGTGATAAATCTTGCATTATCAGCCAATAGATACATCTTGGCAGCCCAATCACATAAGAAAACAACACATGGACAGCAACCGGTTTTTTATAAACCCGAGCGTATTGTTTAAACATTTCCGCCACTAATCGTGTTTTCTAATACGCATTCGCATGTACACATCATGTATAGTCTATTTTAGTGCCAGAAAAATCTTACAACAGCCCACAAAGTACAACACATATTAATTCTACACAACCTAAAAATGGACAGCATAACGTTACCTTCCTTCGCTATATTTCGATGTCGACAATTCCAAACCTATTCCAACTCTAACCAAACTGGTCCAACAACATTTACACATGAAAACAGACCTAAAACAGTCTTATAACAGCACTCAAGAAGTCATGAAGGACGTGAGCCAATAACCTTCCATCCAACAGTCCACAAGTTCCAATCAACATTACACTTAAGATAACACAATAAAATGCATTTGTTAAATAAAACCAAAATCAGGGCATCAACCTTAGGGTGACATTTAAAACTCAAACCATTTTAAGAACATAAACTTCTCTTCATAATACAGCCCACAAACCATAGAGAAATGACTAAAAAAAAAGGAAAGCGTGCAACAACTTTCTAAATATATGCTGTCTCAAATTTCCAGCACAAACATACTGGCATATACTTCTTGTTTTTCATAAGAAAACCATACTAAAAACATTTATAATCTTACCTACCACTACCCTCGAGGTATAGGGCTTCTATAAGAATTCTAGAAGTTCCTTTTAGCTGCTTTACAAAGTCAAGAGACGTTGAGAGAAAAGTTGGAGTCAATCCGATTTTTTTTGTTGGTCAAGTTAACGATGACTTGTGGGAGCTGTTTTGAGCCCTTTATAAAGGGGTATTTGGCAGACTTACTAAGGATACTTTAGCCTTACATTCTTAAGCTAGTGATGCTGCTCCTTGTCCCTTTCACTTGGGCCTAAATGGGTCTCCAAGTTGATGGGCTTGGGATGCCCATTTTCCCAATTTCTCTTACTTAGTTTTGGACCCAAATAGCCAAGTGGGTTGTGGTGTCTTTGGGCCCTTTTTAATATCTTTCTTGGGATGAAAATATAGTCCATGGGTGATGCTAAAACATGGGCCAAATTTATACCCTTAACATGGACTTTATTCATAATCTGATTTGGACTAATTCGACGTCGAGCCTTGTCTCCGTTTAGCTAGCAAATTTAAGCTAAGCAAGTAGGTGACTCACCTGCTATCTTCTTAAGTCATACAAGCACCTCAATTCGCTTGCTTCATTTAAGGCCATGAACTCCTCAATTTGACACAAAACATGTATACACTCGACCCTCTTAAGCGTTAGGCGCACAAATAGCCTATTAACATGAGATTCAATCAGTTTTACAAATTTGGCGCTAACTTAACTAAACCTTATCATATTTCATTTTCATTGTACTAGTACTGTAAGGTGTGGGGTGTTACATCCT
The DNA here is from genome assembly GCA_011800125.2 of Solanum clarkiae. Classification (NCBI taxonomy): domain Eukaryota; kingdom Viridiplantae; phylum Streptophyta; class Magnoliopsida; order Solanales; family Solanaceae; genus Solanum; species Solanum clarkiae. The sequence goes on along the minus strand of JAABOM020068277.1, from coordinate 5,303 downwards.
CCCCCCTCAGGAACATTCGTCCTCGAATGTTAACACAATTGAATAGCTTAACTAAGTTTAAATCTTTACTTACATAAGCTTTTGACAACACATTAAGTATTCACTCACACATACCTATTAGTGTCCCAATTCTGTATGTTGGACCTCCTCTTTAGCTTCAAATAAGTGAGGATATTTTTATTTCATCATGTACTCGGCCTCTCATGTTATTTGTTCTGCTTGCTGGTTACCCCAAAGTACTTTCACTAAAGCTATTTCTTTGTTCCTTAGCTTCTTAACTTGACGATCTAGAATAGCAACCGGTACCTCTTCATAGGTGAGATCTTCTGTAACCTGTATATCCTCAATAGGAGTGATACGGGATGGGTCACTTATGCATTTTCGAAGCATTGAGACATGAAAAAACCGGATGGACCATGGAAAGCTCTTGGGGTAGCTCTAGTTCATACGCAACCTACCCGCCTCTTAATAATCTGATATGGCCCAATGTAATGTAGGCTCAGTTTTTCTTTCTTACCAAATCTCATAACCCCTTTCATTGGAGACACCTTTAAAAATACCCAATCCCCTACTGAGAATTCCAGTCCTCTCCTCCTAGCATCTGCATATGATTTGTGATGACTTTGGGCTGTTTCTAGTCGCTGTTGTATCACCTTAACTTTTCCCATGGCTTGTTGTAATAGATCTGGCCCAAGTAAGCTGGTTTCACCCACTTCAAACCATCCAATTGGTGACCTACACTTCTTTCCATACAAAGCTTCGTAAGGTTGCATATTGATACACGCGTGGTAGTTGTTATTATAGGCAAATTCAATAAGTGGTAAATGGTCCACCCAACTACCTTTAAAGTTTAATGCACAAGCTCGCAACATATCTTCAAGAGTTTGAATGGTGCATTCTGCTTGACCATCTGTTTGAGGGTGGAATGTTGTACCCAAATTCACTTGTGTACCTAAACTCCTTTGAAAGGACTTCCAAAACTTTGCAGTGAATTGAGCTATTTGGTCAGATATATTGGAGATTGGGACTCCGTGGTAGCCTGACTATCTCTTTTTGGTATAGCTTGGCGTATTCTTCAGCTGTATAATTACTCCTGACTAGTAAGAACTATGCTGACTTTGTGAGTCTATCAACTATTACCCATATGGAGTCAAACTTCTGAAATGAGCGAGGCAAATCGATAACAAAATCCATATTGATCATATCCTACTTCTAGGTTGGAAGCTCTATACACTGCATATAAACTCTTGGCTTTTGGTGTTCTACTTTCACCTGTTGGTCATTTGGACATTGAGCAACAACTCTGCAAGGTCCTTTTTCATGCCTCTGTACCAAAACATTCCCTTCAGGTCATTGTACATATTAGTTGATCCTGCGTGAATGGAATATCGGGAATGATGGACTTCTTCCATTATCCTATTTCTTAGTCCATTAATGTCAGACACACATAACCTATTTTAGTAGTAAAGTACTCAATTTTATGTAAGGTCAAAGCCCTTTATCATACTCTGACTCACCTTTTCCTTCAGCTGTCGCAGAACAAGATCCTCGAACTGCTTTTCTTTCACCTCCATTACCAATGAAGACTGCACAACATTCTGCATAATAACCCCTTTCTTGGGAGTTTCAAGAAGGCGAACTCCCAAATTGGCTAGCTGCCGTAGTTCCTTAGCAACGCCTTGACTTATCATAGTTAGATCACCGGTAATCATGATTGCCTTACGACTCAGAGCATCGGCTACCATATTTGCCTTCCCCAAATGGTATAGTATATCGATGTCGTAATCTCTTATTAGTTCTAGCCATCTCCGCTATCTTAAGTTTAGGTCTTTCTGCTTAAAGATGTATTATAGACTTTTATGATCAGTATATATGTCAACGTGAACCCCATACAAATAGTGGCGCCATATTTTCAAAGCAAACACAACTGCTGCTAGCTCAAGATCATGTGTTGGATATTTTTTCTCATATGGTCATATTTGCCTAGATGCATAAACAATTACCCTATCATTTTGTGTCAATACGCACCCTAAGATAACTCTTGAAGCATCGCGGTACACTGTATACCCCTTAGTGCCTTCTGGAAGTACTAGCACAGGTGTAGAAGTTATCTTATTTTTCAGCTCCTGGAAGCTCCTTTCACACACATCGTTCCATTGTAACTTGGTTACCTTATGTGTCAGCTTTGTTAGGGGTGCAAAAATAGAAGAAAAGCCTTCAACAAACCTCCTGTAATAACCTGCCAAGTTTAGGAAGCTCCGAACTTCCGTGGGTGTTGTTGGTCTTGGCCAATTTTTCACAGCTTCTATCTTTTGTGAATCAACCCTTATTCCCTCGTCAGACACAACATAACCCAAGAATGCCACTGATTTTAGCCAAAATTCACATTTAGAAAACTTGGCATACAACTGTCGATCACAAAGAGCTTGTAACACTTATTGTAAGTGATTTGTGTGGTCTTCTGATCTTGAATATATCAAAAATGTCATCTATAAACACTATCACAAACACATCCAAGAATGGCTTGAATACTCTATTCATCAGATCAATAAATACAGCTGGTGTATTTGTTAGCCCAAATGACATAACAAGAAATTCAAAGTGACCATAACGTGTTCTGAAAGCTATCTTGGGTATATCTTCCTCCTTCACCCTCACTTGGTGATAACCTGACCTCAAATCAATTTTTGAAAAGCATTTGGCACCCTGTAACTGATCAAACAAGTCGTCAATCCTAGGGAGGGGGTATTTATTCTTAATTATCACCCTATTCAATTGTCGATAGTCGATACACATTCTTAAGGTGCCATCCTTTTTGCATACAAATAACACTAGTGCACCCCAGGGGACACACTAGGTCTTATGAAATCTTATCCGATAAGTCTTTTAACTGCTCTTTTAGTTCTCGCAATTCTGCTTGAGCCATTCTATATGAAGGGATAGAGATAGGTTGAGTTCCTGGAAGTAAGCCTGGGAGTTCTTCAGGGAACACATCGACAAATTCATTCACTACTGGAACTGACAGAAGAGTTGGTGATTCTGCCTTCATATCCCTTACTCTAACTAGATGACATGTATACCACTTGGATATTATCTTTCTTGCCTTAAAATAAGAGATAAATGTCCCCTTTCGTGCCCCAACATTGCCTTCCCATTCAAGGACTACCTTATTTGGAAAGTGGAAGTACACTCTCTTAGTTCGGCAATCCACAGTGGCGTAGCAAGAATCTAACCAATCTATACCCATTATAACATCAAATTCCACCATTTCTAGCTCAATAAGGTCAACCAATGTATCACAGTCACAAATAGTTATTACACAGTCATAATAAACCCTTCTAGCCATGATAGATTCACCGATTGGTGTAGATACTTCAAATGGTTTGTTCTATAATTTTGGTGTCCTCTTAAGCTTCCCAGTAACTAGTGGAGTGATGTATGACAGTGTAGAACTAGGATCAATTAATGCATATACATTATGTGAAAAGAGGGATAATGTACCTACGACCATATCAAGTGAAGCTTCCAAATTCTGCCGACTCACCAGAGCATACGTGCAATTCTGGACTTCGCTAGAGCTAGCTGCCCCTCTACCACCTCTACCACGATCCATAGATGCTTGTTGATCCCTACCTAATGGAGGAATTGACGATGATGATGCAACAGCTGAACCAGTAGATTATACTATATCACCTATACGCCTTCTCGGGCAATCTCTTATCATGTGCACTGGCATACCACACCAATAACAAACATTTGTCCTAACACGACATATACCCGGATGACTCCTTAGACACTATTTACAAAGCTGCCTAGGATTCATTGGTTGGCCTGCCGAATAACCCATTGTCCGTATACCTTGTCCTTCACCTTGTTGACCAAACTGATTACTTTGAAACCCTTGAAATTATGGTGGATCACTGACTGCAGAGTAGGAGGATGATGGCCTAGGTGGTCTATTATAAAATCGAGGCCTAAGCTCACCTTGGGGTGTTGTAAACTGCCCGGTAGATCTGGCTCTTTTAGCCTGCCCCTTTCCAACTCTTGTGTCCTTCTCCTCTGCCTCTGATCCTCCAATTTTTGTGCAAAAGCCAACATTCTTTCTATGTCCATACCTTTGTTCAAGGAAGCAATGGTGCAGTCTCTGACCAGATACATATCTAACCTATCTACATATCGATAAACTCTATCTGCCATTTTAGCAACTACATTAGGAGCATACCTTTCCAGGGAATTAAATCGAAGTCTATACTCCCTCACACTCATATTCCCTTTGTGGACATTCGGGAACTGATCTGCACGGGCCTCTTGAATCTCTAATGGAAAATAATGGTCAAGAAATGCCTCTTTGAACTCCTCCCAGGTAGTTGGAGGTGCATCCATGCTCTTTGATTGCTTCCAAGCTTCATACCACAATGTAGCCACACCCTTCAATTTATATGTCGCTAACTCGACAACTTCTGTACCATTGACGTGCATAATATCTAAAGAGCACTGAATCTGATCAATAAAGTCTTGGGGATCTTCATTAGGATCTGACCTAGTGAAGGATGGAGGATCCAAATTAAGAAAATCACGTATCCTCATACGAGCTGCCCTATTTGTACCACCTGTACCCATAACTGAACCTTCCTGCCTTTGACCTTGGCCCACAACTATACGAGTCAATAGTTGGACTGCATTTTTTAGATCTTGCACGGTAGCATCAATAGGTGGTTCTAGGGGAATTTCACTACTTTCGGGTTCATCTGGAACTGGAGGAGTTGGAGATATCTGTGATAAAGACTCCTCTCGAACCTCATCTCGTTGTCTCACTTGGCTGGGTATACCAACCACCACTTCTACTCCCTTCCCTTTACCTTTGTTTTACCTGGTTCTGGCATACTTGCTGTACAAAACAATTTAGGAATTAGACATAATGCACCTATTATACTTGACTTTATGGCATGATCTAAAGAATGGAAAGAAAGTAACAAGTCCTAAATGCCACGTAGCCTCCTGCTTATAAACGTGGTGTACAACACATCGATAAACAAGATTCTACGTAAACGCGACTTTGTAGACTCCCTAGGACGACCCACTCTGATGCTACTTCTGTCACGCCCCAAGTCCCGTTAGGGCGGACTAGCACCCATTGCCGATAAGGCTCGGGAGAACCAATCTGTATCTATGCTCTTTCTATACGTATTATAAGGGATTTCTACATTTGACATGCCTTTAAGAAATTAAACAGTGATAACAAGCTAAAAGGAAATGCATATGACTAGGCCGTTGGGGCCACGGTATTTAAAGTACGAGACATG
>JAABOM020068262.1:0-38630 GCA_011800125.2 Solanum clarkiae | reverse complement strand
TTGAGAATCCTTGTCAAGACATTTTATCAAACACTTAGTGGGTGTGTAATGCTAGTTCAAAATCATGCAATTCAAGATTGAAATAATATGAGGAAATTCAATGTAAATCAACCCACCAATATATAGTAAGACCCTCATATAGATACCTTGAAATCCATCATAAAATCTCATGATAGGTCATAGTTTCATAACTCAAAACATGTATAGTCTCAATAGACAAGACAAATTCACAGTACAAGCTTGAAATAGATAAACATGCATATTCTATCAACATTTCATAAAATCCAACATAATTTATAATCAAAATCCATAATAAGAGATACCCATAGATGCTACAACTTGAAAACATGTAATTTTCATAAAATGAAAGATTGGGCTCCATGGGTGAAAAAACCCAATAATGGATGAACCTCACATACCTTAAACTTGAGTTTTCTTGATGTAGACTTAAAGGAGATTTGAAGCTTGAATGGAGTCCTTGAGATTCGGAATTAAGCTTGAGACACTTGAATTTGAATGAAATATCTGGTAAGTCTTTGAGAGGGTCATGAGTGATATAGACTTGAAAAGTGGCTAAATATAAGTATTTTCACGCATAAGTAGACATGGGGCCATGACTCCAATTCCTTAGGCCGTAACAGAAAAATTAAGGAAGTGATAACACTGATCTGCGATGGGTCCGCATGGCGGAACCATCACGCACCCTTTCTGTCTCCGAAAAAATTGTGAAAATCATTTTTTGCTACGGATCTTCTAAAATCCGGGTTATACCTATTTTCCACTCAATTTTCCCCATGATCAAGAATATGAAGTCGAATTTTCGATATCACGTACGAATTTTGAGTTATATAGAAATTACGATTATGAGCATTTTCCAAGCACATTTTTGGGGCGTTTCAGAAAGGTCTTCTGTGGGATTAGATTTTACTTTCTCCCTTTTTTTTTTTTTTAAATCCTCATTAGTTTAGAATATGTTGCAATACCTTCTTTATTTGTAGGCATGTTTTTGGCAAGTATCATCATTTGTTGCAACAGATTAGTGGTTGTTGCAATAAGTTCTTTCGTTGTTGTAACAAATTGGGAAACCTAACCTCACTTGAAATTCAGTAAAGTAATTTAATTATGAATTACTTGATTGAATCATACTTAATGATTAAAAAATTACTCAATTATATTTAGTGCTAAATCATTATATTTAACAAATACTTAATCAATAGGATAGTAATTTGATCATAAAGATGATCTATCGAGCAATTATATATGTAATCAACTTTAATTAAATTATTAGTAAAATGATTTGACCATTAATTGCTTGTTTTGACTATAATGATCAACAAAGTGATTTAATAATATTTAACGATTAATAACTAACTATATTTAGTTAGTGACGTTAAATAATGAGATGGTAATTTAATCATAATAGATGATCAATCTTGCAATTATATGTGTAATTCTTTTAATGAAATGATCAATAGAGTGATTTGACCATAATTCTGTGGATTCAATCATATAATGATGAACGGAGTGATTTAATGGCATTTCTAAACAATAATTATCAATTTTGTTAAGACAGAATAAAAAAATATTATTACTACAATAACTTAAAATTTGTTGCAATAATTTCTTTACTTGTTGGGATTTAGCCAACAAGTAACATCACTTGTTGAAATGATCCCACATATATGAAATTTGTTGCAATGATTATTTAACTTATTGCAATAACTTATTTAGTTGTTGCAATAATTAGCTAGCTTATTAAGATAACTTATTTACTTGTTCGAATGTTAACAACATGTTTTGAATTTATTGCAACAATGTCTTTAGTTGTTGCAACAATGTGTTTATATGTGGCACACAAAAAAATGGACATTCTTATCGACAAAAATAATTAATGTAGTTGAACTTTGTGAACTTGATAATACTTTTGAGCTACTTTAAAAAGCTAAAGATAATCTAGAGTTCAAAAATAAATTTACACGGCTTCATAAAAAATTAAAATAACCATTGATACTAAAAAATAAATCTACTTCAAAAATTAAACTTTTTAAGATTATTTTTTATTTTTTTATTGAAATATGAGTAAAGGGTAAATATCTCTCATTACAAGAGTAGCTCACATATATTTTTACTATGACAAAAGTTTTTCTTATGAGTTTTTACATTTTTTGTAGGAATATATTTGATATGTCTCTCACATGATTTTTTTTTTTTAACTTGTTTGATTCAAGGACTAATATAAATTATAAATCTATTTTTACTTATCATTTGAGAACATTTTGGAAGATCTCCCAATGGACCTAAATACAACATATTATTATAGTTATCAACAGCCTTTATATCTGAGTAATTGTTGGGGTGAAAAGTCAATAATGGGAGAACCAAGATTGATCCTCCATTTGGAATCCGAAATTGCAAGAATTAACTGGTAAATCTTCTTCAAGTTTTGGGAAGCATAGTGGAGGAAGAAGGGTCCTGCTATCATCTTCTTGAGAAAAATCAGAGGCTTCTGTCTCAAATAAATGTGAAGAATCAGCAGGCTCTAAAAAAGAGGTGTAAGTAAAATGTGGGCTGTCTGAATCAAGAATATCACTTTTTGCATCTTCTTGTTTGCACACCAAATTTGAAGTCTGAACTTCTGCATCAACTGGACTAATGCTTTGTGAATTTTCCTTCCCATTCACTCTGCTCATCAACTTCTCCTTGAGCAAATGGACCTATTGAACACAAAGGGTGAAAAAAACTACATCAGATTTTGTTTAAATATCCTATGAAGTCAAAATCAAACTTTTAGCTCAGGTTCTCAATATTTTCAAGTAACTTATTAACATTGAATTATGCTAATATTATAATAATATTTTGAGTCGTTTCTTGACTAAAGTACCTCAATTCTCAAGCTTTCATTCTCTTTGAAGAGACAATCATATTGAGTCTTGAGTTTATCAAAGCTAGTTTTGAGGACATCATAATCCTTCTCAAGTTGCTTTGTCTTGTACCTAGCTCGTCGATTTTGAAACCAAATGGCAACGTGCCTAGGCTGCAATCCAATTTCTTTAGCTAATTGGACTTTCCTTTCAGGTTCAAGCTTATTTTCTACTTCAAAACTTTTCTCAAGAAACTCAACTTGTTTTGGTAATAATCGTCTCTTCTTTTCAGTTTGGTGAAAACACACATCATAATTAATCTCGTTGCTAGTGTTTTCTTCTTTATCAAGTTGAGCTACAATAGACCTCTTTTTACCCCTTTGTCCTCGGCTTTGGTTGAAATTAACCATGGATGCAGAGCCTGAAACAGAGCAATAAGTTCACTTCAATTTTACAAATGCATGATGAGAACCATATTGTGTCCAAAAATTGGGAAAGGGCAAACGAGGCAAAAATTTCTAAGATGAAAATGCAGATAGTCAATATTTTCTGTGACCTTAGACTATAATCTATAAATCTCATCAATGGAGGGGCTAAGAATTTTTTTAAACAAACTATAATTTTTTGCCCAAAGAGATTCGAGATTATCCCTAGCCCCATGCCTCACCATCCAATGGAAAGTTAAAATGAAGAAGTGCAAGTTTAAAAGAAATGCAAGAATAGCAGAATATTACCATGAAAGATTGGGGAAGAGTTGGAGACCCAATTAGGAGGAAGAATTTCATTTGGAAGAAGAAATCCATTGTTGGAAATCTTATTAGAACCTTCATAAACACTTGCTACCTCCATAGCTTCAGAGGAGAATCAACAAGTGAAAAATTGAGCTATTGAATTAAGTTACAAATTAAGATTGTCAATTGTGACTAACAAGATAGTGCTGAGTACTATAAATGAGGATCACAGTAAATATTCAGAAAAAGAAGCAAAGAAGAAAGACGAAAATTCAGCATAGAGAAATAAACAAGCTCTCAATAAGAGAAAAAGAGAGAACTGCAAAGGCGATTTTCCAACACCTAGAAACGGGGTTACAACTTATAACAAGCTCCCTACAGAAGTGACAAGAGGAGCTTTTTGTGAATTCCCTATTAAGCCCCTGCGCTTGAAAAATGCACTCAAAATTTACCATTTCCATGTAAAAGAAAATGTAAATTTGTGTGAACCTTTACATCAAATCAAAGAAGGAAATGCCTCTCGGTTCGACAATACGGATGGCACCGGAGTGGAGCAGGGTGAGGCGGGTTTTAAACTATACAGGGCGGGATAAGTTGCGAGTTTGAAAAATTTAATATAAATTCAAAGAAATTAAATTTTTGTAATTAATAAAAATTGAAGATATAAACTTTTTATATTAAACATTCACTTTAATTTATTTTTTATAAAATTTAAACTAGATGTGTCCGATAAATAGTAAATTGTTAAAATGTTAATTAGAAACTTTTAAGTAACAATTAAGCAATAATTGTTAAAATGTCAACTAAAAATAGTTAATTAGTTATTGAGACGTTAATTAGCTCAAAAAAATTAAATTCAATTAAAAAATAAAAGAACATTAAAATTTAAGTGGGGCAAATTTATGCGGGGCGAAGCGGAGCGGGTTGAAAATGAAAAAAAATCACGCGGAGTAGGACAGGGTGGTTTAAAAAATTTGTGGGTTGACCTCAACCCATCCCACACCCACCCCATTGCCATTCCTATTCGACAAGAATATATAGGAAATTACCCAATTTATAGATAAAAATAAAATAGCTTGTTTCAATCACATTTATGATTTATTGAGAGGATCCTATGTCAGTATCGAATATTTCTAGTCTCAAATTAATTAAATTTTTTAGATTTTTTTCAATATTCAAAATAATTGAATTGTTTGATGAATGTTTGAAATTTTTTTATATTTGTCATTTTATTTATTGAAATTTTATATTTTTTAGGAAAAAAATTACCCTACGTATTTAAAACTCCACAAAAGGCAAGGCAATAGTGAAAAATATGATTTAAATTTTAGTTTTCAAATATTTTTATACATTACCTCATAAATTTAATTAAAATGAGATGGAGAAAGTATGAATTTTTGACACTGTAAATTTATCATAGCCATTAGTCATGTGACTATCGCCTCAACTACGTTCCCTTCTAGAGGGTTTTTATAATACTATTACTTGTTTTCTACAAAATCCGAATATTATTTTTTCCTACAAACTTCATCTGGTCTAACGATTCCTATATTAGATAGTAACAAACGATCAAAATTAACTTCAGCACAAGATTATGGAGGCATAGTCCTGCCATGTGGTTGAATATACTTAACTATCGTTTAATTAGAACTAATTTATAGAGTTAGAAGTTGGAGTTGGAGTTGAATATAAAATTCTATTTAGTTATACTTCATAAAAAATATTTTTAAAATAATATTCATAATAGAATATTTAAATAATGTTCATAAAAAATATTATAGTTTGTAAAAAGTAACTATTGTTTGAGCTTAATGAGAGATGTATAATTATAGTATGTTTAATTACGATTTGTAGCTATATGTTAGAAGGAAAAGAGATGAGAGCGAGGTTGAGAGAGAGAGGAGAAAGACAAGCAAGATCTAGGAGAGAGAGGCGAGAAGTTAGTGGGATACGATTGATTTGTATATTTGATTGATATATAATTGTATCACGAATACAATTGATCTGTATCAATGAATACAATAGTATCAAAGACTACGTATTTGTTGACACAAATCAATTATATATTTGACGAATATAATTGGTATTAATGAATATCAACGAATATAATTATATAAATAAATACAATTATATCTGTTGTACTTCATAATAAATTGTAGTTGTATTCATATGTTACCTTTTGCATTGTACTTATGTGTTACCGTATGTATTTGTATTTATATCATTGATTGCTATTACTTGTATTTGTATTACAGAGAAAGGAGAAAACAAACGAGAGAGGGCAAAGATAGGAAAGAGGCAAGCAAAAGAGGACAAAGGAAGAGCACAGAAAGAGAAGAGAAAAGTGAGCAGAAGTGCAAAGAGAGAGAGAGAGAGGGAGGGACAAAGGAGAGAGAAATGTACTATAAAATTCAAAATGTAATTACAAATTATAATTTTTTAAACTATAATTGTGTATAGTAAGTGCAAATCATCATTAAACTACATCTTATATTAAGTAATCACTTAAAGGAGCAGTAGTCAAATTTAGAATTCCAAAAACAAGATTAGTTTAGTAAAATATACTTTTTATTATAATTTTTTAAAGAATGTGCCTCGTCAATATAAGTCAAATAATATAAGACAAGTAGAAGTAGTGTTTGATATCAATCTAGATTATATAATTAAACTGATTGATAATATTACTGTTGAAGAACATAAAACAGAGAATTAATCCGAGAGGAAAAATTGTTTCTTCAGTTAGAAAATTTATATATTTCTTTTAACTTGTGCAGGCAAATTCCCTAGTTTTAAATGTATAATAATTAGTAGGATTAGTTCTAATTCTAGACTCACGTACAAGAACAAAAACAAAATAATAAGTGATGCATGTCATGGGAAAACAAAAAAAATAAGGAAATAAGTGAAAAAGGAAAGAGATAAAGTTGCATAGGCCTAAAAATCATGATAAAAAGGGCAACTTCAAAAGATAAAATTAGGTACGTAAAATAGGGTCCAAGATATCTGTATATGTAATCAAGAAAAAATCTAGCTTTCCAAGTCCAAAGGGTTTTTGCCACCTTTCTGTTCTGCTATGGCCTCATGGGAAAAAGGAAATTGTAAGATTGGTATGCCTAATTCATTGAACTGCTAAAGAACACTTTTAAAAATTGAAAATAAATATTTTAAAGTTCTATGATTGGCTGAATTGCATGGTTGATGCTTTTCAAGAATCGATTTAATTGATTTTAAATATAAATTATATTATATCAATTTAATATTTTAAAATAAAAATTATGTATTTAAAATTATATAAAATTCTAATAAATAACAATTTTTTATAGCAATATAATAAAACTATATTTATTACAATATTAATTATATGATTTTGATTTTTTTCTTTTAAAAAAAAGAGAGAAAAAACTATGATAGGAAGAAAAGTATGAAGTACATGCAAAGTAGCCCTCAACTGGTACCGCCCTTACCTTATTGAAAGTTGGCGACAGAGTTTGTGCCCCATTTGATGTGAACTTCACTGTACTAATGGAGAACACCAATCTAAAATATCTGCCCTCCTTTTGTTCTACCAGACATTTTAAAAAATAGGAAAAGAGTTGAATATATAATTTTTTTATTTTATATTATTTGACTCTCGTTAATTTGGTACATTATTTAAAAGTTCTTTTATTAGGATGTATTTTACTAAATTAATTTTGTGAATGATATTTTAAAATTCTAAATTGGTGGAATGACCTAATAGGTCCTTATATTTGGTTTCGTTTGTCACTTAGATCCTTATACTCAGGATTTTGCCAAGCAAAATCCTCGTATTCACTCAAAAGCTGCATTTTAAACACCTTTTTTTGACCTGACATCCTAAGTGACAAACCAGGTCAAGTGCGTGTGATTCACTCCCTTTAGGAGCGTGAAGAATTTCTAAAAAGCCCTTTAATGGTCATCTTCTTCCCCAAATTCCCAAATATTATTACTCCCCATTTCTTCTTCCCAAAAATCTTCAATTTTCTTCTCATTTTTGTCTCTCCAAATTTCTTCTCTTGAAATTTCTTCTTGTTAGTCAGTCATTCAAGCGCCGTTGATTTTGTACTTGAATTTTTTTCTTAATTACCGGATTTTTTTTATTCATTAAAGTTTCTTCTTCTTTACAATGACAGTTCATTTTTGTTCTTGTGGACTTCACCGAACTTAAGATGTCAAAGACATCAACCAATCTTGGAAGAATGTTTTGGGATTATCAAAAATATGCAAATTGTAATGAATGTGGATTTCTTCAATGGGCTAACCAACTTGATCGTACATATCAAGTCCGTCCTATATATCAAGAACAATACTACATGAATAACCCATCAATAAATGCTGATCATGGAAGACATGGAAGCATGAAAGGCAGGGAAGGCAGGGGAGATCAAGCATTCCGCCTATTGATATTAGTGTTATTGTGATTGTTATCATTTGATTTTTATGTTTTATACTGAAGATGACGTTGTGATAGATTGTTCATTTGAGTATTATGATAATGAAATATAATGTAATGAAAATATTCAGTAGACTTATAATTATTGTGATCAACCCACAATTTCATAAAACAAAAGTAACTTATTTGTCATGGCAAGTTAACAAAATAGTTGAGAATTAAGCTAAAGCCAAGCTACACAAAGCACAAGTTAACTGTGTCAGCCTATCAACATTAAACAAATTCAAGCTACACAAGAATCAAACTAAAATCAATACACAAAAACTACGTGTTTTGAGTGCTTGGTATCGACTGAGTGATAGATGTGGCATGAGTTATTTTGAACTTAGTGGTTATAGTGGCAGGAGTACTTGTAGAAAGTTGAATCTTTCGTAACTTTCTCGTAGCTGTCTTTGAGTAACTGCAGCATCACCCTTCCACTTTAGTCCATTGAGTTGTAGCCAAGGTCAATATTGGTAGGTACTGAACTTTTTAATGCATCACCTGTAACACTCGATCAACAGTTCCAAACTGATAAAGGACAATAATATTATCAGTTAAAGACAATAATACTATCAGTTAATACTATCAAATAAAAGGCCTTAAATGATAATACTTACTCTCTCTATTACACTGCCATTTAGGCCTTTTAAATCTAGTATTTGTCCTATCTCTTTTACCTATGTTACTCTTTCTCTTTAAAACACCAACACCAGTAGTAGATTGTTGACTACTGAATTGACTTGTTGGTTGAGAAACATTTTTAACATTTGCAGTACATTCATATGTTGTTGCACTTCCACCAGCTTCTGAAATAGTAATGGTCACTTCAGCACCAACAGTTACACTTGTAGAGGTTGTTGAAGTAGTGGTTTGCATTTCAGCAGTTGCACCAGCAGTTCCTGCAGTTGAAGTTCCAGTTGTGGAGTCATTTTTCTGCATACACAATATTAAAAATTGAAATTAGAAGCATTGGCAAAATAAATTTCATCAATAATGTTGAAGAAGTGAAAGAAAAACTTACAATAATTGGACATCCTTACTTATTATGCCCAAAATTCTTGCACAAAGAACATTTCATTTTTCTTCCCCTTCTTGTAGCCTTTCTAAACTTCTTTTTAGTAGGCACATCCTTATTTTTCTCCTATTTTTTCTTGATCTTCCTGGCATGACAGTAATTTCAGGTGGCTTAATGGCTAGTTTTGAACTCTTTGGCCATGTCTTCATGTTTGTCATAGGTTAAATGGACTTATTGTAGGCTTTCAGATATGTCTCCTTCTTATACAATTACTGCAATGAACTCTTTGGCCATATCTTCATGTTTGCCATTGGTTAAATGAACTTATTGTAGGCTTTCAGATAACTCAACATCCAAATTTTTATAATGCATTGCAGTAATTACATGTGCACAAGGAATTCCCTTCAGTTGCCAAGACCTACAACTATACATCTTCTTTTTAGATTAACAACATACTTATATGGTGAATCCAGAATCTCATAGTCAATATCTCTATTAAATTTAACCTCACAACTAGTTGCATGTCCAAAATTTTCTCTAAAAACTTTCATAGCCATAAGTGACATATCCGTTACCCATTTTTCAGAAAATTCTCTTATTTGAGTCATTCTTTCCATGACTTTGACTCTAATTGCTTCTAACATAGTAATAATTTATTTGAATATAGCTGCCATAATTTAACTACTGAATGTCTCACACATATTATTCTCAACTATGTCATATTTGCTATGTTCCTTGAAGAATGTCCTCCAACATGCCTCTTTGTTGTACTTTAACAAAGATTCCACAATGTCTTTTCTCAATAGGCTCATTTCATCAAGTTTATCTTGTAAATGAACTTCAAATGGAGCCTGGACAACTTGCTAGAATTTTATTCTTCTCTATTCACCCCTCCATTTCTTCTTCCAATTGTCCTAGATATGTTTGGCATACCATCTATGCTCAACATTTGACAATAAGTCAGTAAATGCTATGTGCATAACCTATTAAAATAATTGAAAAAAAAGGAGAACAATCAGTATAATATAGCAGTTGTTATAAAAAATAAAAAAGAAGGAGAAATCAATTATAATGTGTTATCATACCTTCTGCATATCAAACATCACTGTGAGTCCTTCACCTTCAGCTTGTGTCAACCCTAGATCATGTTTGATGTATTTAATAAACCAAGACCATGTACCCTTAGATTCTTTATCAACTACTACCCATGTTACAGGATACATTTGATTATTTCCATCTTTGAAAATGCAAGTCAACAGTTCACCTTCCCAAATACTTTTTAAAAATGCACCATCAAAATCAATTATCCTTCTACACCCCTTCCTCCATCCATTTTTCAATGCTTAGACAAATATAAATGCCCATAAATATCTCTCTTTTAAGAACTGTATTCTTGGATGTCCTAACAACTACAGTACTTCTAGGTAGTAGCCTTCAATTCCTTAACATAATCATACAATCTAGCAAATTCCTCTTTGAAATAACCCATATGATCATTTAGAACTTTTGCTTTTGCGCTTCTACAACTTGTTTTGCTAACATATAGCCCATGTTCCTTCTTATCAACCCTTGAATTTGATGGAGTTTGATTCTAGGATCACTTATGATTCTGTCTTAGTAAGTCTTATTGATCCACTTTGGAGTACATAGCTTGTTTCTTGTTCTTTTACAACACTTATGAACAGGAAAATATGTCTTCACAATGAAATTTTTAGTATTTCCCTCAATACTTCCAAAAATATGCCAAGGACAACCTTCTTACACTCTGATACTTTCCTTTTCATTAGGTTTCAGTTTAAGGTTTACACCCCTTTGAATTGAGTAAGTTTGAAGTGCTTCCCTAAACTGAATATTATTCAAAAAAATCATACACAACTTAAATAAAATCTTTTTGGCAATTGGGTAAAAATAAACCTTGGTACTTCAGTCCTAGCTGGTGGATCTATAATTTCATCAGATTCAATAGATACCCTTTCATCTTCACTAATTTCACTGCCAGGATCTGAGTTATCAAAATACAGTTCATCTCCACCTAATCTTCCTTCATATCATCCCCTCTTATTCTTATTAATATCTTCAAAATCGCATCTATATCTGCAGGACCAGAGGGTATCTCCTCTACATTTATTCTAGCAACATTATCATGTTTGTTTTTTGAATATTTGACTTTCTAGCATCAACAAACTCCTCATCCAAGGTACTTAAATCTCAATATTCTCACCAACATCAAAGAATGATTCAGAATCAGATTGTATATCATCTACAGGTACATCACTTTTATCAGAAGTTTGAAGATGGTAGGAAGAAAAATCATTACCTTCACCTTCATTTAAGTTCTCAACACTCTCCTAATTTTTTTCTTTATCTGCCCTAAGCTATTGCTATTCATTTATATTCAAATCAGCAGCTTCATCAGATGGTTTATAGAAGGACACATCAGCCCTATCAATTTGATTAGGTGGCTGAGGAGAAGACACATCAGCTGGTGGATCATTTTGATGAGGTGGCTGAAGAGAAGACACATCAACCATATCATTTTGATGAGTGATGTACTGTGAATATACAACACATTTGATGCTTAAAACATAGAATTTTGTATATTTTCAATGCGACATTTATGGTTTTTATGTGTTTTTTGTGTTTAGTTTGCAGGAAAGTAGGTTGACATGATTTTGGGGCAAAATTATAGACTCTTCTAAGTTTTTGATGGTTTACGGGATCCTCTACAAGTCGTAGAGTGGATTTCGTGAAAATTTTAGTGAAAGATGAGATCTAAAGTTCAGCTATACGAGACCTCTATACGGTCGTAAATCACTCTACGAGTTGTATAGAGTGATTTCGTGAAGAATTCCAGTGAAGGACCAGGTGATGCAGATGAAGTCTATGAGAGTGCAATACGACTCGTGAATAAGTCTACGACTCGTAAAGTGAATTAGTAGCAGTGAAGTCCAAGATCTCAAGAGCTAAATATGAGACCTCGATTATGACTCTTAAATCAGTTTATGGGTCATAAATGCTTGTCGTAGAAAGTCGCCGACTAGTTTTTTTTATTTTTTAAGGACTTATTTGTAAATACTATAAATAGTAAGTTTTAGGTCATTATTCAGGAGAGTAGAGTAGAGAACATCATTAGAAAGTACTTGTAGGGTTTTGTACTTGGAGACTTCAATCTTGGAGGAGAATACACTTATGCATTCATTGTATCTTCAAATTTTGTGATTCTCAATATATTTTGGATTTGCTTGTTCTTCAATTCAATTGGGTAAGTGTTAATTATGTTTTCTCAATTCATAATTTTTTAATCTACCCATAGCATGAGTAGCTAAATCCACAACTTGGGATTATGGGAACCATGAGGATCTAACCAAATAAACCCAGATAATTTGCAATTCTTGGAGTGGATATTTACATGTATTAATCAGTTCTCTTCGTTTTGCATGTTTTGTAGTAATGACAAACATTAGAACTTGCCTAGTGTTACCTTCCCGATCTAGGTGGTAAAAAAATTGATTAATATGATTCAATGATCTGTTCTCGTCTAATCAACCGAACTAGACCAAGGGGAGGTTGACTGGGACTATAGGTAATGGTTAGTATTGCACACTATGGAGATAACCAAGTCACATAGTGAAATTCGCCTCTCATCTTTGACAAAAGGGCTTGGTGAACTTAAATTACTTTTATACATGCTATACTTTAGTCGAGAATTGGATTATCCGGGGATATTGATTCGGTGAATCATGGGGTACACAATTCCCAAGTTGCTCTCCACTATTGATTATCTCTTGCTTTAGTTAGTTTAGTTTAATTTGTTGTTGAACATTGCAAACCACCCCTTTTGGGGAATTGAGTGTTAATTACTTGAATTGCGTATTGGTGAATTCGTTATGAGTCTCTATATTCTCTGTGGGATTCGACCCTAATCTTGGTTAGGTTTTATATTTGAGAACGATCGCTTTATCCTCCAAAAGAGAGGTGTAACTTGGGCGTGATCAAAGATTATGGATGAGAAAAAGACACAACAATTGTTGGATCATTTTGATGAGGTGGCTAAGGAGAAGACACGTTAGCCATATCATTTTGATTAGGTAGCTAAGAAGAAGACAAATCAATTGGTGGATCAATTTGATGAGGTGGCTGCGAAGAAGACACATCAACTGGAGAATAATTTTGATGAGGTGGCTGAGGAAAAGACACATCAGCCATATCATTTTGATGAGGTGTCTGAGGAGAAGGCATATCAACCATATCATATTCATCAAATGATTGAGGAGAAAACGCATCAACCCTATTATGTTGATTAGGTGGCTGAGGAGATGACACATCAACCATATCATTTTCATTAGATGGTTGAGAAAGAGCCAAATCATTCCTATCAGTAACAGTAGGTAGGGAGAGCTGACCTTTTTTGGTCGTTAACAATGTTGTCAGTTTCACCTCATTTTCATCCTCAACAATTAAAGGTGTACAACATCAACAAAGTCCCCACTTTCAAACTGTTAATAAATCTTAAGACATCCTTATCATTCTTTAACATGTGAAAACGACCTCTTTTACTAACTTTGCACCTAAATGTTTCAACGTTTTCAACTTCCAATTCATTAGCTAATTTATGAAACAACATGATATGGAGCTCATCTACATCTATTTTTTCAGGATCAGTAATTCCATTAGCATACTTGAGTCTAGGATCTGATAAAAAATAACCTCCAAAATGCATTTGAAGTGTTATAATTATTGAAGCCATATTGTTACCATGCCTGCAAAGTCACAAGAATACTTTGACATAATTTATTTTTGACTAATTCTTGACTGAATATAACAAAAAGTCCTAATTCTTAAGTTTAAACAAAAATTCCTAATTTTTGAGTAATTATTTATGGAATACAACAAAAGGCCCTAATTTTAAAGTAATTGTGTACGAAATACAACAAAAAGCTATATAATAGTTCAATTGGAGCACTAACAAGACCAAAATCCAATGCAATTGACCAAAAAAAAAATTATTCGTAAGATAATTTTACGAAAAAAGTTTTAAAATCTCACCATATTCACGGCAAATTCCATTAAATGCATAATACCTCTACAAATTGCTATTAGACTCTGAAACAAAGTAAACTTCTCCCCCAAAAAAGTACCTCCTCAAAATCGTAACAAAAAAAATACCAGCCAAGAGAATACTGTATGCAAAATTTCTTTTCAAGAGTCTAAGTTGATAAACTTACACAAATAGAGAGAAACGCGACTCAAAGCTTTTCACAAAATCAGATACAAGATTCTCATAGTCAACAGAGATGGGTACGAGTGTTTGTCTGCAAAAAAAGGAGAAGAGGGTTTTGGAAGAGAGAAATGTTGTTCTTTCTATGTGAAAAGTATGTTTTAACACATCATTTTATATGAAATTTTTTAAATGATGTGAAAATTATGTGTAGTCGTTTGAAACTCACTCATCAGTCCCATGTCAAAAAGGGTGTTTAAAATGCAACTTTTGAGTGGGTACGAGGATTTTCTTGGCAAAGTCCTGAGTATAAGGGCCTAGGTAACAAACGGAACCAAGTATAAGGGCCTATTAGGTCATTCTGCATTCTAAATTTGATTACTTTTATTTTATATAGTTACTAGATTAAACCTAAACTTATTAAGATTCACCAAATCCAACTTTTACCCCATCTGCACCACGCCCCAAATCCCTCCATCCCATTTTCATTTGATAGAGAATCTAAGATTTTGATATTGGAGTTATAGTGAATATTGTTGAGAGATTACAATAATTAAAGTATGAGCAGTCGTAGGGGGAACTATATTAGCTCAGAATAGATCGAAGTTCTTTATTACAAATCTATCAAAATTCATCTATATTTCAAATAAAGAACCAGTTGTCACCTATTAATTTCTAATCTCTCTATATATCTTGTGACCCTAACTTCACTCAGACAATTCAGACTTTTAGAGCAAATAGAACTCTATTTTTAGCAGTAGCAAATTCAACCTGATTTGAACTGGAATTAGTCATATCAGATCTTATGGGTAGACAAGGGTCATCTAGCCATTGTGGCATCAAGCATAATTTTTCTTGACCACCTATATCCCATCTTTTATATTTATCAATAACCCATGCTTTACATGATACTTGTTTCAGTGATGCTTAGGATTTATGTGCCTCATGTCCAGCAAATAAATTTTGAAGATTCACGTACATGAAACACTAAATATCCAAATTTCTCTAAATTGTGCATCTATTATACATGAAACATAGGGTACTTTAATTTTCTCACCTCATTAGTCAAATGTTAATTGATTAATTTTGGTTTTTTTGCCTATATTCAATTAACATTTGACTCAAAAGGCGAGAAAATTAAAGTACCCTATATTTCATGTTTAACATATGCACAATTTAGGAAAATTTGGGTATTTAGTGTTTCATTCATGTGAATCTTCGAAATTTATTTGCTGAACATCAAACACATAAACCCTAAGCATCACTGCATCAAGTATCATGTAAAGCATGAGATTATTGATAAACATATAAGGTGAGATATAGGTGCTCAATAGAACTTATGTTTGATGCCACGATGGCTACATGACCCTTGTCTACCTATAAGATCTGATATGACTGATTCCGGTTCAAATCAGGTTGAATTTATTGCTGCTAGAGATTAGAAATCTATTTGCTCTGAAAATCTAAATTGTCTGAGTGAAGTTAGGGTTCACAAGATATATAGAGAGATTAGAAATTGGTAGGTGATAGTTAATTTTTTATTTGGAAAATAGATGAATTTTGATAGATTTGTAATTAAGAACTTTGATCTATTCTGAGCTATTTTGATTTTTCTTATGACTGCTTATCAACTTTGATTACTGTAATTTCTCAACTATTTACACTATTAACTTTAATAGCAAAACCTTATATTCTCTATCAAATGAAAAGGGGATGGGGGGATTTTGGGCATGGTGTAGATGGAGTGAAAGCTAGATTTGGTGAATATTCATAATTTTAGATCTTTAATCTAGTTTTTAGAAAAATATGTCAAGTCAAACGGATAAAGAGCTTTGTTTCAGCATCTAGCATCTCAAATGAGCAGCTTGGTCACAGAAAAATGCATGAGAAGAGGAATAAAGATCGGAGCAACTCAACATAGAGATAGAGTTTTCTTACATTATTTTTTATTTGCAGAGATTTGTGCAAAGCACCTGCAAGAACCAAGAAGTCAGACAAACAACAAGGAAACTATGGAATTGGAAAACTGAGGAAGATCTTACCTTTTGAAGCTGGTTTCCATGGATACACATATGAGATGATGCAAAAAATTGCACAACCAGAAGACAAGGAAGCGGAAGCTATCAATGGAATACCACTGAAACATGTTCAAATAGAGTCTAGGGTAAAAGAAAGGGCAGAGTTCCTTTTAGGAAATCCTTCCTTTCCTTTTATGTTTTTTCAACTTAAGTAGCTAACTTTTGGGTCCAGTTTCATTCGTTTGTAACATGGGCCACTTTTGGTCCTAACAAACATTTTATTGAATAAATAAATTGGGCCCCTGATCCAAATTTAATTGATAAAATAAAGGGCTTTGTTTCTTTCTATTTGGTTTATCATTTTAATAAAAGAAGGCTTCTAATTATTGGATGCATGCAACTATTAAATCAGTATCAAAGATAAACTTAACATAATTAAATCATTATCGAAGAAGGCTTCTACTTATTATTTTGTTTTGCCTTGTGATCGATATTTTGCATAAATCAATACTAACTTAAAGACTGATTGAGCTTTTCAAAGAATTCAACAAGACATGTGTTATTGTAGACTTCCTCTTCATTTCAATAAGAGTTCTCTTTAGCAAAATAGGTTTTACATATCAAGTCATTCATCCTGTATTTATGTTTTATACTCTGTTTACATTTGTCACTAGTCATATATGATATCATATTACACATGAAGACAAAAAAAAAAAATTAATAGAGACAAAAAAATATAAAAATTTAGACTACCTCTCGGAGAAAAACATCTTATATATTAAACTGCCTTTGAATCAGACTTAATAATAAAGATAAATTTGAAGATGTTCCATCACATTACAAAATTTGAATATAAGAATTTTCTCCAGTTTTTATTAATTATAGTAATATTATGATTCATCAAAATTAGGTTATCTTCCTTCAACGTGATGAAGCACAAATTTTTAAATAACAAATTGATTTTTATCATAGATTTATAGAATCTTTTAGGCAAGCCACTAAATGCAGTTGAAATTAAAAATTTCATGAAAACATGATAATCATGACTTTTAAATTCAACACCTATTTAGTATTACGAATAACATGCGAAAATTTGATACTCTAATAGTTTGCTAAAATACACACACACACACACAAAAAAATCTGTTTTATTATAAGAGTAAAGGAAAATGAAACAGAGGGAGAATCTCGGAACCTCTCAAAATAGGTTAATCTTGCCTATGTTACATTTAGCTCAAAAATACCCTCATCATTAATTTTTTTTTTTAATTTTAAAAGACTCTCCAGCTAAAATAAATGGCTAAAAAATACCCTTCTTATTAATGGTGCTCCAAAACCTCCTCCTCTCTCTCCTTCTCCAAACATCGATTATATTTTACATAGGAAAATCTTTGATCAAGGATACACCTAGAGCCCTTTTGCATCATATCTAAGGGATTCTTTGGTTCGAGCCGAAAAAGCAATGTCACTCGATCATTATCATATCCCACCAAAATGCATTCCGTGAACTATTTCAAATAAGATAGTTTCTCCCTTAATTCTTATACATTTTTGGGAGTGGGGATTGAATGTTTGACATATGTAATAACATATACAAAAATAATTTGCATAAACACTTCCCATTTTAGCAAATAAAAGTAATGATATATAACATTTTTTTATTTTGATTCCTGATACTTTAGGTATGAGTTTTTATTTCTTATATGATATCATACATCTTTTCTTACATTAAACAACAATATATCCAGTGGAATTCCAAAAGTGGGATCTGGGGAGGGTAGAATGAATGCAAACATTACCACTTCCTCATAGAGGTAGAGAGGTTGTTTCTTACCCTCGTCATAAAAATTCATAATCAGAATAAACTAGATATGAAAAAAAGGAAAGGAAGAGAAAGGAAACAGAAAGTATGACTAATAACGAAAAGCACATGATAGTATGTAAATATGAGACAATTAACATATATAAGACAGATAATGACAACACCGAATAAAAAGTCGCGACAAATCCTACTACCCTACTATACCCCACAACCAACATCAACCTAACCCTACTAACCTATTAGACTGCCACTCTAATTCGCGACCTCCACTCTTTCCTATTCAAGGTTATGTCCTCGATGAGATCGAGTTTTACTATATCTTGTCTAATCACTTCCCCCCAATACTTCTTCGGTCTATCTCTACTCGTCCGTGTTACTCCTAAATTCAACCTCTCTCACCTCTTAATAGGAGCATCGGTACTCCTTCTCTGGACATGTTCAAACCATTACAGTCTCGCTTCTCTCATCTTGTCAGCCATATGAGCCACCTCGAGCTTCTCCCCAATGGTCTCATTCTTAATCTTATCTCTCCGGGTATGCCCACACATCCATCTCAATATCCATCTCAACATCCTCATCTCTACGACTTATATCGACTAAACATGTAAGTTTTTGATTGGCAACCACCCCACCCCATACAGCAAGACCGGTCTAACCACCATCTTGTAAAACTTATCTTTGAGTTTAGGTGATATTTTCTTATCACACAATACACACCACTGCTTTGGATGATAGACCCAAGATATTTAAAGTTTTCTCTCTTGGGAATAGGTTGAGTGGTAAGCCTCACCTCAATGTCTGTTTCATCCCTCGCAACACTAAATTTGTACTCCAAGTATCTGTTTTGGTCCTGCTCAGTTTGAACTTTTTGGATTCTAAATGGTGTCTCCGAACCTCCAATTTATCATTAACTTTAGCCTGAATCTCATCAATCAGTACTATGTCATCTGCAAAATAGCATACACCATGGAACCTCCTCCTCAATAGACCGTGTCAGCTCATCTATTACCAAGGCTAACAGAAAAGGTCTCAACATAGATCCTTGGTGAAGTCCCATCTTAACATAAAAATACTCTGAGTCTCCTCCTACCATTCTTACTGGAGTTTTGGCTCCGTCATTGTCACGGTCCGGACCTAGGGTCTAGGAGTGACATGGCGAATGGGAATTCGAGAGTCCCCAAGCAAGCCTCAAAGTACCAAAATTCACATCATCGGTTCAGAAGCGCATTCAAAATTAAACACATAGTCTAAGGGATCGGAAAGTAAAACTCACGCTATAGGGATATCTAAGGGAAAGGGATTAGCATGGATTCACATAGCATGTGGCACATAATTATTAAGGGGGGGGGGGGTAAGTATGACTCATGCTATGGGGTAATTCAGGACTTAGGATCTTCCACATTACCACATCAAACATACATATATAGCATAATTTCCTTAATCAATTCATAATAGTCATAACCAATAGACAACCATAATCATAAGGTTCAAATACAACACATAACACATGGATCTGACGAGAGTCTACAAGATGTCCAACAATGCCTCTAGTCATAAGATAGGATGGGAGCCAAGACATATTCCGGGCTCACCCTCAAAGTGTAGATAACGTATACAACAACAACTTAAGGTAGAGGAATGGTGGCTTATCCTTGGAAGATAGGACTCACCACAACCAATGTCTCAAAATCTGATCTAGCCATCGAACGATGGATGAAACTAATATCCGATCCCTACATGATAAGATCATGTAGGCCTCAAATGATGCTTATACATAGTGGGGATGTGACTTCAACTGACATAGGTAAGACCAAGCGAGCTATTACTTGGAATCCTGATGAAATCCCTCATCGGTAAAGAGGTGTTCTACTTGCCAAGGGTAAACCATACTTCACCTTACGGGACAACTCCCATTTTGGAAAAGAAACCTATGGTAGGCACATAGTTCAAGGAAAGAGAGCAAACCCTCTATCCATTGGTGCTAAGTCTTGCATGAACATTTCAATGCACAATTGGGCTTAAAAATCAAACATCATTCATGATAATTCATACTCAGGTTCAAATGCCAAAACCATACTTTCATAGCCATAATACTCATGCATAGGAATAGCTCATTCATATACAAAATGGTGCAAGCACCCAAAATGCTCAAAGAGCCATATTCAATAGACATATATGTGATCACAATATTGTCATAACCAATATCTTATCAAAATCATATAACAAAATTGGGCTTAACCCATAACATAATATATATCTATATTACCTTAAAAGAATGAACTCAAAATATTTAAAGTTAAATTACGTCAATACCCCTCACTTAAAAATAACTCCTAAATTACGAAAATACCCTTAACTTAATAGAATACCCTACCTGAAACCTCCGCACACTACAAAACTCCTTGTAGCACTTCAAATTGCTGCGTGAAGTGTTACCAGTTCTCACCTTCTGTACAGTCACAGTCCTTCATCTCATCTCACCAATAGGCACACCGTGTCATCTTTATCTTCTGTCTTAGATTCTCAATCCTTCATCAGCCCTTTCTTCTTCAACTACCATTTATGCACGAACTTTTAGGCCACCAGATTACGCATCCTGCACAGCAAGAATTGCTCAACAACGTTCAGGCTTCGTAAGTTCCACCCGATTCATTTTATACACATGTTTATGCATAGATTACAACTATTTCTAGAAACAGACATTGTCTTACATGGCGGAGCATGTGGTTGGCACTGGTATAGTTGAACGAAAAATCTCATGTCTAATAGAAATGATAGGTTGTTTTGTACACATTGCAGTTCTCTGGAAGACTTTATTGATTCATTCATTACCTTTTCTATATCACAGGCTAAGTGCTTGGAAACTGGTGAATCTGTAGCAATAAAGAAGGTCTTACAGGATAGGAGATACAAGAACAGGGAACTTCAGATAATGCGTACGCTTGATCATCCTAATGTTGTTAAATTACGACACTGCTTCTACTCTACTACTGAGAAGAATGAAGTCTACCTTAACCTTGTCCTGGAATATGTTTCTGAAACTGTTTACCGAGTTTCAAAAAGACAAGAACTTCAATTTCTGATGAGGTTCAATATGAATAATTTCATCCCGCGAAGGAGCCTAATTGTGCAGAAAATACATGCCTCTATTCTGAAAGACATCTATTAAAATCAGTTGCCCAGTACCCCGTGTCACAAACTCCTTCGCAAGAGTTGCCAATTCTAGTTCCTAACTTGTGAACAAATGCGAACGTCCTACAATTATCTAAAAATCACAACCCCTTGATTTCCACTCTTTAACACAATTAAACTCAGATGTTGTTTCCCATCAGACATCCAACATCTGCACTTAAAGAACTGGTATGCAAAACATTTTATTCATACAAACAACTTTAGTAAGTTAAACGTTTTCCTTCACTATGTCCATTGTTTTCACTGTACGGGCAGATAATTCGCATACACAAATTCCCTTCGCTCGTGAAACACATCTGAAGCTTGGGTTACACTTTAGGGAAATTGCTTGGCCCACTAACCAGTTGTAAATTATCACTTTTTTACTTAATGCTTACTCACATGCCTAATAAAATATGTTGACTCACCTCTACAACAACTTATACTCTTCCATATAAAAAAAAAAAACACCTTATACTCCTCAGTGTTAAAAACAAACAGCTCACAATCTTGCAACACATCAGCCTCCACACTTCTCCTCTTTGCTCAATCACCTGTTTCACCCCAACAACATCTTATACACTCAACGCTCCAAACTGCTCTTCTTTTCGCTGAAATCGTTACTGCCTTTGGCATCCTTCGCACAATCCCAAAACATTATGCAACTGGAAAAGATGGTTCAATTCACAAATTAAATATTGCCTAAGAAGTAGCACGTACAGGCCACTCATTGACTTGGGTTCTTTACCTTGAGGTAACAAATGTACTGGCTATTACTTGTTTAACGAAGTACAAACAGTGCCCTGCTATTTCAATTACAGTCTTTCCATATATATTTTACTGCTAACCTTACGTTTGTCGCTACTTATATCAGTTCTAACTTTAACTACTTCTAGCAGGTTATAAGTATATGCCGCCCTTATCATTGCTAACACTTAATCCCTTTCTACTTTAAGGTATTTCTTATTTGTCGCTAAATTTTAAAAAGTGACTACCAGCACAAGGTTCCTCATGGTTATAAGAAAAAAACTATACTACACTTTGTGGTTCCTACGCCCTTTAACATTGCGATTCTCTTGTTCTTCTTATATACATGTAGTCATTCAAATTCAGCCCACAGAGTGACTGAAATGGAACTAGCAAAATAGAGTGGCATCATCTATAACCATCATAAGTTGACACCCCTAATCGTCACAGCCTGAGCATATATGTGCATAGTGGATACTAAAATAGTTATTGTGTAGAATTGATTTTTTGAAATTAGGGTATAATATTATAGTACTACTTAAAGGAGATATGCGTTTCACGATTCAGCATAATTAAGCGGCCAAAATATTAGTTTGTAAAAATATCTTGGCCAGTCACTTGGTCTTGCTTACGGAAATGCTATTTGAAAATCTATAGTTGAATTCTATGTTACAACTAACCATTTAGATTATCTCAAACAATGGCAAAACATTAAATAGCTAATGCATATTCAATAATTTGATAAATATATATTCGTTACTTATACACGTGCAACGCACGTGCAGTGAATCTAGTTTCACAAAATAGTCCAATGTTATGAATGCAAATGCTATGAATGATATGAAGAAGGCATGAGTAATTAGGATTAAATCTAAAATCAACAATATAATATGAACTTGAAGTAAATACACTATTAAATCTATATTTAAATCCAACATAAGATCACCCATGCATAAACAAGTCTTAAAAGGGGCATACATATAAGTAATTTCATAAACCAATGTAAATCACCATTTTATAATTCAAATCAACTTAAAATCAGTAAATAAATATAACTCATATAATATTTGAATTTAAGGAATCATAATATTCAAAATCCCGATTAAGACTAAGCTAGAAATTCATAAAATTTCTTGAAAACAGTTTGGATCTTCTTGATTGGAAGGTAATCAAGGATCAAACCCACATACCTTCACTAAGATAAAGAAACCCCATAGAAATTTGAAGGAGACTTGAAACCCCGAGCTCAAATGTTGAAACCCCAAGAGTTCTTTTGGTGGAAAGCCTTTGAGAGTATTTTCAGAGATTCAAATTATGAGGGATAGGTTTAAATATTTGAAATAGGTTTTAGGTCTTTAGAAGACCTTAAAATAGCTTAGCAATTCCCAAAAGACCAATAGACGAATTTATGAAAACGCCATTAATGAATCGGAGTAAAAATTTACTGGAAGTCACTTGATTGGAGGGTAAACAGTCTGCACGTCAGTACACGGTCCATTTACCTTCCCGTGAACCCACACTTAGATAAATTTTCTGGAAATTCCGATCTTGGACCAACACTTAGAAATTTTTTGCACGAACCACCAAATGGACCAATAAACGGCCCATCTGGAGCCACACGGTCCATATGATGCTCCCGTCTCCCCAAACCTAGAAAAATTTCACGAAAAAGTTACGAGATGGTGACCCCGTACTTAGAATATTTTTCACTCCGCAGACTTCATAGAAGGGCAAACGGCCTATCAAACACCACACTTACGATATTCTCCATCCTTGAAGGTCATACGACTAGTACACTGACCGTACCCCAATACTTAGGCCAAAAAATGGACGTTTCAGGCTCAAGGCCATTCCCACGGTTCGTTTAAAGCTCCACTGCCTGTTTACTAGCCCGTGTGGCAATACTGCACAAGAGGGTCTTATGAAAACGGGCATAACTTCTTCATCCTAACTCTAAATAAGGTGAAACCAATTGCGTCGGAAAGCTAATTCAAAGGGATTTTATTTGATAGGTCATGGTCCATCCAATTCATTTTATGCTAAGAGATATACCCATTTAAAGTTGACCCTTCTATCGGTACTTGTGAAAAACTTAGCCAATGAAATTTCTTTGAACTTGAATTGATGTAGGAGACCCATGATGGCCTTAAACAACATAAATAAGATTGAATCGAAGGCTTGAAAGTGAACGGAGGTTCCATAAGGTGTCACCTTGGCCCAAAAATTTCAGAAACCAAATCTCAAATGTCACTAAAGCTATACAAAATTTCGAGTCCTTATAGTCATACATGTCTTTTATCACCCTAATATACACAATTGAAACACCTTTCACCTCTAGACAACTTCATAGGACATCCCTTGGGACTTTGTCATAGGCCTTCTCGAGATCAATACACACTATATTAAGGTCCTTCTTTTTTTCCCTATATTTCTCCACTAATCTCTGAACAAGATGAATTATTTCAATAGTCGACTGCCCTTGTATGAATCCGAACTGATTCTCTGAAATAGACACTTCTTTTCTCACCCTAATCTCTACCGCTCTCTCCCAGACTTTCATCGTTTGACTTAATAACTTGATACTCCTGTAATTATTATAGTCTTAAATATCACCCTTATTTTTGTACAATAGAACCATTGTACTCCTCCACCATTCATCAGGCATCTTGGTAGTTTCATGATAACATTGAATAGTCTAGTCAACCACTCTATACTATCCTTGATCTTGTTCTTCCAAAAATCTATCAGTATCTCATCAGATCAGATCGCTCTCCCTTTAATCATCCTACTAATAATATGTCTAACCTCAACTTTGAACCACCTACAATGACCAAAATCTCGATGACTTTCGGAGTGTGGCAACTCACCCAACTCAATATCTCTATCTCCTTTTTCATGTCAGATTTTATGAAAGTAATCTTGCCACCTTAGCTTAATGGAAGACTCATCCACCAACACCTCACCTTCCTCATCCTTGATGCACTTCACTTGGTCTAAGTCATGCATTTTCCTTTTTTTGCGAGCCTATACAATCACTTATCCCCGCCTTTATCACTTAGCTCCACATGTAGGCATTCAAATGCTGTCGTCTTATCACTTGTCACACTATCTTTACTTCTATCTTTGCCAACTTATAAATCTCCTTAAGTCTTCACTTTTCACCCTCACCCCTACACTCTAACCATTTCTTATAAGTAATCTTCTTAGCTTTCACTATGCCTTAGACTTCGTCATTCCACCAACAGTCATATTGACGTCCACCAAATGTCCCTCTCGAAATCCCTAGTATCTCAGTAGCTACTTTTTTAATGCAACCAGCAGAAGTGTCCCACATGTTGTTCACATCTCTGCCACTACTTCAGGCCTTTGAATTACTCAGCTTTTCTTCTACCTCTTGTGAAAGAGCAGGAGTCAGGCCTCCTCACCTAATCCTTGGTAGGGCATTAATAACCTTCTTCTTCTTCTTTTCTCTCTTACTCTCTAAATCTATTACTACAAGGCTATGCTGAGTGGAAATATGTTCACTTGGAATAACCTTGCAATGCTTACAAAGGCTTCTATCGCCCTATCGGAGAAGTAAGTAATCAATCTGAGTCGTAGCTACCGTACTACGAAAGGTAATCAAGTGATTTTTCCTCTTTGGGAAACATGAGTTAGCAATAACTAACTCAATGGCTTTAGCAAAATTGAAGAGAGATATCTCACCTCCATTCCTCTCCCCAAAATCAAAGCCTCCATGAGCATCTTTAAACCCGCTAGTGGTTGCCCCGATATGCCCATTAAAATCACCCCATATGAAAATTATTTTTGTCTCTGATATGCCTCTTACAACCTCATCCAACTCTTCCCAAAAAAATCTTTTTGATTTCCTCATCTAGGCCTACTTGAGGTGCATAGGCACTAATTACATTCACTATATGCCTACTAACACAAGTTTGGTAGATATCATCCTATCATTAAATCTCCTAACCTCAACCACATATTCCCTAAGATCCTTATCTACTAGGATACCTACACTTTTTCTATCCCTAGAACCACTCGAGTACCATAACTTAAACCCATCTACATCCCGAACTTTGGTACCTACCTATCTGGTCTCCTGA
The DNA here is from genome assembly GCA_011800125.2 of Solanum clarkiae. Lineage (NCBI taxonomy): Eukaryota > Viridiplantae > Streptophyta > Magnoliopsida > Solanales > Solanaceae > Solanum > Solanum clarkiae. The sequence goes on along the minus strand of JAABOM020068262.1, from coordinate 12,491 downwards.
ACAAATGCTAAATTAATATGTCTCCTCTTAAGACACTTCACTAGCTCTATGGATTTCTCTGTAAGAAATTCTATATTCCATGACCCTACCCATAACTTATATAAGCATGTTCCCCTCTTATCACCCTTACCCCTTACCTCCGACCCAAATCAATGACATGATCCTAGTCCACCACTAGATCCTGACGCTACTAAACTAAAAACTAATAACTCACCAAGCTACAAAGATCAAGAAGATACACTATAGAGAAACCTATACAACCCCACACTATAGAACAGTAAAATATAGGTAAACTACTGATCAAACAATTAGGTACAAGTCACGACAAATAATCGAGTGAAGGTAATACAATATGATATGTCAGCTCTCAAAATATAATTAAATAAATTGATAAAACAACCCAATAATATAAAAACTAATCAAATATACAGAAAAAAATCAAATTAGCAAAGAGCAGATTCAGAAAAATAGTAGACAGTGAGCAACTTAAAAAAACTCCCTAACAAATAAATTCTACACCTAACAAATAGGTTAGAGGATAGGAAACCTCTACAATATATAAACAACAGTAAACCCCTACAGTATGCCAATAACAGGATTTAAGAACAAAAACAGTAAGCAGCAAAAAAATTGCACAAAAAATCTAGAACAGTATACAAAAAATTCAAAACAATAAGTAAGAAAATCCAGAACAATGAGCAAAAAATCCAGAACACTAATGCTAAACAAGAAGTAAATACTCAAACTGATTAAGAAGTAATATAAAAAAACTTATCAGAAGATGAAATGATACAGAAAAAAATCAAAAAACAAAAAAATAAACTTAGTCAAAGAGTTAGGAAGATACAACTGATTAAATAGTAAATAGAAAGATATCACCTGAAAATGGTTGAATGTTTCTAAAAAATGTTGGAAAGAGACTGTATCTTTGCCGAATTATGTCGTCGGAGATGCGTGCTTCTTTCTTTAGACTAAAAAGTCAGCTGGAAAGAAAGAAATATTCGCCAGAAATATCATCGGAATCTAGGATATAACGTCGTTGGCATCTGAAATTGATATCACTAGACTCTGGTCTAAGAGAGTTCTTCTATCTTCAAACTAAAGAGTCAGCCAGAAAAATGTACTCGAAACTCCCTCGGACTCAAGAACGATGACATATCTGGTGAAAAAACCGATGGATCTGAAACCCTAACCTCAGAATTTGATTTCCTCGCCATAGCCAGAAAAGAAACCGTAGTCAGAGGAAAAAAAAACACAAATGAAAAATTTCGCCAAAAAAAGATAGTCGTGGGAAAGGACAGTCGCTGAAAATCAGACTTCCATGGCGCCAGGGAAGTCTGGAAACAAACGCGAACTAAAAATGAGAGAGAAAGTAGAGAGAGAAAATACAAGCCTTTACGACCTAAATTATAGAGACGATTGGAAGCTCCATTGCTGAGATGACTAACAATTTTGATGACTGCATAGTAGTTCTACTAAAGTTATTATTGTTCTAATAATTGAGGGTAGTTTCTATTTTATAAGAGAATTTGAAACAATTATAGAGCTGCTTTCAAAAGAATATGATTTGTTGATTCTTGGAGATATCATTCATGATCTTCTAATTCAGAATGATTAATTTAACTTTGTTCTCTGAGAAGGGCTGTAGCAGAATACCTCTCTCAAGATGTCCCGTACAAGTTGTCCCTTGGTATTACTTACTTAACATAACTTTCAAATTTAATTAGACCTTGGTACGTTATAACTTATCATAACTTTCAAACTGCCCAAGTTCAATCGAGGACCAGCAAATCATACTTTTGAAAGAAATAGTAAAATAAATATTTAGTTGAAAAACTTATGCAAGTAATTAAAATTTATATAAAGCACAAAGTTGACATTATATAAAAATTATTAATTTTAACAGTCAAATTAATCTCATAATCCTTAATATAAGTTGGAAAGCTTCTTGCATTTCTCTAGCCTCGTCCTTAACTCTCCCTAGCTCTATCATTGCCTTTGACTCAGTAGCTTCCAAGCGTCAATAGATATTTGAAATAAAAAAATCTGAGGCCTTGTATGTCCTTGTTCAGCTAAGCCTTGTATCAGTCCACATGACCGACATTAAACTGGTCTTCAACAATAGTCTTATGAGTCAACCTTAGAGGGTTCTTTCACTCTTTTATTATATCTCCTGCGTTTGGAACCATGTCATCTCCATAATCAAACACGTACATGTTTATGTTCCTAGTAGGAGGTATAATTTGTTTTCTTTCAAACTATCTCATAACTTAAATAGGTGCATATGGTCAGATACCTCGAATCCCAGGAAACGACAAAAAGGGAAACTTGTTGCCTTGAATGACGACCTCTTTTGAGATGAATCGATATGACATCCGTTGAATGTTATCTTTCCCTAATTCAAAAAATACTTGGGAAAATTCTTCTCTGATTCTCTTTGTGTCACGCCCTGGGAGGTACCCTTGGCGTGGCTGGTACTTATGGACTATTACTAGCCCCCAAGTGAACCACTTGGCCTCATCGTCACATCAACTCGACAACGGAAGAATAGTACTCAAATAAAAGGACATCATGTGAATAAATGTACATATATGTACATAACATCAAATAACTCATGGATTCAAATGTATAAATTTGGAATACATAATACTCGACAATCCTCTACTTAATGTCTATGAAGCCTCTACTCAACAATCTAGATGGTGCCATGAAAGGCCATGAACACCTCAACTCAAAGAAAATAAAAGATACTTCATGATAGTAAGAGGATAAAAATGCTCCTCCGGAATGCAAGGAGGGCTCACCAACTCTGGAGTGTACTGATATATACTTCAATGGTGTATGGGCTGAAATCCTCTATAGTCTGTATCTGCATAAAAAAATGATGCAGGCCCAGAATGGACGTTAGTACATGGAATATACTGATATGTAAAATAACTCAAGAAAATAAGGCTCGAATCACTCATCTCAACTCAACAACTCACACTCAACTCAAAACTCATGCTCAACTCATCATATGCAAGTTTAAAGTAATTCATGCTTCGAAAATATACTTGGTAAAATAAGCTTAGTAGTGCTAATGTCAATTTAAAATATCATACTCAATCAATATAATGTTGCTTGGGATTTTCTCTTAACCAACATCCTCATCCCACTACCTTAAGTTAGGTGATGCACAACGAATCAGCATCGTTGTCACGCCTGCCCTTAACTTGCGATGGAAAAGGGCGATCAACTCTCTCTTGGATCCATAAATAATGTCCACTTGCGGGACAAGAGCCGTCAGACTAGTTGTAATGACTATCCTACGCTGGCAATATAGTTCTGTGGGTTAAAGTAGAAGTATACTCGCTCCCCGCTCGGTGCTCGATACTTCTCCAAGACTAAAACATGCTCAACTCATCAATTAACTCATCATCATCGTAATTCAACTCATCATCATCATCATCATAACTCAACTCATCATCATCATCATAACTCAACTCATCATCATCATCATAACTCAACTCATCATCTTTTCATCATTATCTCATCATTATCTTTAATAAATATATATATATTTTTTTAAAAAATGTATTTGCATCATCACCAGTGTGTACTCAAAACGTCATTTAAACTCAATGCTCAATTTCATCAAAAACTCATTAAATATGCATCATCTCCACAAGACACTTTCTCACATCATTATTTATGCTCAAAACTCATACTCATGTACAAAAATGACCAACAAATTCATTTTAAAAAAATGTATAAGAAAAGGGATAAGGTATAATCATTATTTTGGGTTCATGTGAATGAAGAACATGAACATACATCCATAATAACTTCTCAACTCAAATAATCAATTTACTCAATTCAGAATGCTCAATAACTCAACTCAAAGTACTCAACTCAAATATTCACCTCAATCCTTCAAAACTCAACCTCAAATCAAAATATGCATAGATTTCTCATAAATCATGAAATTTAGAGTTCATGCTATCAAATGTAAAACTTTAGCTCAATACCATGTAGGAATGATATGATGTAATAAATTGCTATAAAACATCAAGAGATAATAAGTACATAATCTCAATATTTAGATGATATAATTTCTCAAAACTTAATTCTTTACCAAATCTTAACTCAAGAAGTTGAAGGGACAGGTGAGGAACAAGATATTATACTTTAGTGAGCTTTACATACCTGACAATTGAAGAAACAATCAAACCTCAATGGGTTCTTGGGGTGGGAATCAAGAATCTTGCTCTTTCTCCTTTTCTCCTCCTCTTACTCAAGTAAACCCTAAGTGAAGATGGAAGAAAGTGAGGCTTAGGATCTGATTTGGGACTTATATTTAGTCCCCAAAATGGCTGAGGATTAAGAGAATTTGATGGGAAAGGACCAAATTAACCTTTCTTAAAAGATGTCAAAATCCCGTTACGGGCCTTGTTATGACCTGTATAAAGTACGACGACTCGTAGGACCCCTCTCGTAACCCTTTAGAACAATTTCAGAGTCTCTGGAAGTTGCCACGATCCTACACTATGACTCATACCCCGACCTACGACTCGTAACAGAGGTTTTGTAGTGCAACTCTGCACTGGCAGTCTTCAGTAAAATGGTCATAAGTTTTGACTCCGAAATCGGAATAAGGTGAAACTAGTTGCGTTGGAAAGCTAACTCAAAGGGCTTTCATTTGGTATCTTAAGGACCATATAGGTCTTTGTATGGTAGAAGTTATGATTATTTAAAATTGACCCTTGCATAATCCAACACTAAAAACTCGATTTATAAGAAAGTCTCGAACTCGTCTAAGTACTAAAGGTCTCTTATGACTCTAAAACACTTCCCACATATAGGAATAAGTCTTGAATCATAGGTACATATGAGGTTAGAATCATGGGTGTCACAATATCTCACCCTTGGGATCATTCATCCTCAAATGATGAGTAAGGATGGGTATCAAGGCATGAAAATACTCGGGACTCGTCTCAACACTCACCCAACAACTCCAACTCTTAACTCTTCATTGACCTCAATAAACACTACTCAAACTCAAGAATTAACACATCAAAGCAAGAATGAGAACATCGATTACGTCAAGGATAGGAATATCCCTCAATATCCTGATCATCAACTGTGAATGGAAGGTCGAAATGCACACAATTCAAATCGCTCGAACACCTCGAAAGTGAGTTCAGCTCTAATTGAGAATGGGATCATCAAGGTGCATAACACTCCATGGGTAACTCCCAACCTTACACCTTATCTCAACTACACTTTTCATGGCACTATATCATCAATTTAAAGCTTAAATCTTCTATATAAATCTCTTCCTAACCACATCCCCTTATTTCGTTCAAGCCTAATTCTAAGCCCCAAAGTGCTATTCCTAAGATGATCATACTCCAACAAAGCTAACCCTCAACTCAAGTTCCATACTTCCTCAGGTCTTTCCTTTAGAGAAGACTACTACTCTATCACTACATTGATTGCATCTACCTAAAACACTCACTCAAAATCATCAATAGTCTTCTCCAATCACTTGTATAATGATATCCACAAATTTAAGACTATTATTTTTTAACCACTTCAACTATACTAGAGAATTATCAAGCCTACTCAACACTTTTACATCCTCCATTGAGTGAACTTCTCGTTTAAAGGTACACTAACATGCTCCTTCCTAGAGACATTCTAATCTACTCTTACTTATTTTCATCACATCATAATGGCTCATATTTCTCTTTCTCTATGTCTACAACCCCAATCAAAGGAGGATATCATTATCATCATGTCAAAGAACATCCACACTCACTCATCAACAATAACACATCTATCATCATCAACATTGTTATCAAGACTGGAAGGAAGGATTCTTGGAATAGCTTAGAGGAAAAGATCATAAACACGATATATTTAAGGAATTAAATCTGAGAGCATTTGTAGTGTGATACAATGTCATTAGCCCTTTTTGGACCTATCATGCGTTTATGGAATTGAACATATTGTGAAACTCAAGTCGCATCTCGTAGGGCATAAGGTTAGGAACTCTGAGGTTTTTGTGAGATAGAGTACAATTGTTACTCCTCATCCTCTGGACCCAACACAAACAATGAATCAACATGGGGTATATGGGGTCAAACCAAAGTCATGGTGCTCATATGTAAGACAAGAATAATGTATCACCTCAACCTAGCTTTAAGGGATATAAAAGATTGATAAACATCAACATCTCATCCTGATCAACTCATCATTATCAAAACTTAAGACTCATTTTAGTTTATCAACTCCCTTTCTCCCCCTTGGTTCAAAGGTCCTCTTCCTAAATCTATAAATCATCTCCTTTTACTAAGCTATAAGCATAGTGCTCTACACATCTTGGGGTATCACTATTCACCTTAACATCTCAAATTCTCTTGTTATACTATACTCAATGATTGTAAAATCGCTATTAGAACTTCTTTTAGGATGTGATTCTTAACTTCCTTCTAGTTCTGTAGGCATCTTTCTATGCCTACTGCTCTTATTGGCATGCATAATCGCTTTATATCACTCTTATCATCTAACCTCTTAGTCAAATTTACTTACATTCAACTTCTAAGCTCCAATATATATATGACTAGGGAAGTCTTAGATTACATGGCAAGACTTATCGTCATTCGTACATAAATCCCCATCGACCTATTTACTAAAGGAAACAAATAGTGCTTACATTAGTTTGCTCTACATTGACAACTCAACTAGACTATCTAAATTCTCTTAGCAAGTCATAACTTATAGCTTCACACAACTTTACTGTATCACGAATACCCATATTATGCTCCTTCTCATCTAGTGTTCCATCCTCAATTCACTATCTTTATATACGGGGTACCTCTACTATACATCATAGCATCTCACTCGTTGTAAGATAACGTCTTAACATCAAACACATACTATAGGAAGACTCTTAGAGCAAACCCTTAACTAAGACTATCACTTTCATAATGCTATCTTCTTCTTCATATCACTCCTCAAAATTCAAGCTTTATGACTTGCTTCACGCACTCCTCTTATACTACCCTAACTCATAGCTTACTAGGTAACCATCTAAGAATATAGGTCTACTAATATCACATGGTTAATACTCTATCAATACTCCCTTATCTCACTAAGCTCATAACTCTTCAAATCACATAGGGCTCTCACTCCAGAATCATAAGCATAGTTTAGATCTATAAACTCGAAAACATGTCACACTCTTCATAAAACTGACAATTCATCCCATGATATCCAATCTACAGGTCAGGTTCCTTATACAGTCTGTCCTAGTGCCTCATAAGTCAACTTGCAGAAGTTCCTGAACTTTTCACTTTCATCGTTTTCAATCGGCGAAGCTCCTCTACGACCCATAGTACCACCTACGGTCCGTAAACTAGCTCATAAGATCCAACCCACATCAAAATCATTACTTTTAGTCCTTATAAGCTATTAACATCTAGAGTCCTAACACATTTACCTAAACCTTTTACTAGTTTGAGCCACTCTAACTCATTATAACAAGAACTCTTCCTCCATACCTCATCATAAACATCAAATCGTATTTACTACCCATTGCCCAAGAGTTATGGGAATCCACTCACCCAGACCTCACTTAGCTAAGGGATAAATAACTCATGTCACAAGCCTCAATCAATCATAACTCTCACTATTTGGTCACCTCCTCTCTCTCATCATCCTTCTAGCTTAGGGGTAACAACTCTACTTATGGTTTATAAGACCTCCAAATCACACTCTTAGGTGGAAACTTAAACTCTTTAGATACATAAGATTCTCGCTCTCATGGGTAACATCAAAAGCAAGCTTCGAAGGAGAGCGTCTGGATACATCTATAACTAAATCAAACACAGGATTCATATGAGTAATAACACACTCTTTCTAGTCAAATAACTTAGCACAATAGTCGGCTTCTCTCAAGCCTGGTGCAGTCTCTCTATCATTCTAATTACTCTACCGCAGAGGATCTCATCTATAAGAGTTTGAACATTACTATCTCTATCACCCCGTGAACAAGGAACAGGCGAAAAGTTTAGAACAATGCACGAATCATCATAGATTTCTTAGGGAGTAGATCCATTGCACGATTTAGAATTTGAAAGAAGGGAAACTTTTATAAATGTCAATAGTCCCCTATTTATAGAAGTGGAGCCCTTACAATGATAAACAAGTTCTTGTAGACATGACTTTATAGACTCCATGGGACACTTGAACTCTGTGCTTTGATACCAAGTTTGTCATGCCCCAGGAGGGTACCCTTGACGTGGCCGACACTCAGGGACTATAGCTAGCCCCTAAGAGAACCACTTGGCCTTATCGTCACATTAACTGGACAGCGGAAGAATATTAATCAAATAAAAGGACATCATGTGAAAAATATGCATATATGTACATAACATCAAATAACTCATGGTTTCAAATGTATAAATTTGGAATATATAATACTCGACAATCTTCTACTCAATTTTTATGAAGCCTCTACTCAATAATCTAGATAGTGCTATAACAGGCCATGAACACCTCAGATCAAAGAAAACAAAAGATACTTTATGACAATAAAAAGATAAAAAGGCTCCTCCGGAATGCAAGGAGGGCTCACCAACTCTGGAGTGTACTGATGTAGACCTCAACGGTGCATGGGCTGAAATCCTCTATAGCTTGTATCTGCATAAAAAAGTGATGCAGGCCCAGAATGGACGTTAGTACATGGAATATACTGGTATGTAAAATAGCTCAAAAAAATAAGGCTCGACTCACTCATCTTGACTCAACAACTCATACTCAACTCAAAACTCATGCTCGACTCATCATATGGAAGTTTAAAGTAATTTATGCTTAGAGAGTATACTTGGTAAAATAAGCTTAGTAGTACTAATCTCAATTTAAAAATATCATACTCAATCAGTATAATGTTGCCGCTTGGTAGTTTCTCTTAACCAACATACTCATCCCACCACCTTAAGTTAGGTGATACACAATGAATCAGTATTGTTACCACGCCTGCCCTTAACTTGCTACGGAAAAAGGTGATCAACTCTCTCTTGGATCTGTAGTAACTATCCACTTGCGGGAGAAGAGCAGTTAGACTAGCTGTAACGACTATCCTACGTTGGAAACATAGTTCTGTGGGTTAAAGTAGAAGTAAACTTGCTCTCCACTCGGTGCTCAATACTTCTCCCAAGACTAAAACATGATCAACTCATCATCGATTCATCACCATCATAACTCCACTTATCATCATTATCATAACTCAACTCATTATCTTCTCATTATTATCTCATCATCATCTTCAATAAATATATTCTTTTAAAAAAATGTGTTTGCATCATCATCAATGTGTACTCAAAATGTCATTTAAAGTTAATGCTCAATTTCATCAAAACTTCGTTAATATGCATCATCTCCTCAAGACTCTTTCTCACATCATTATTTATGCTCAAAACTTATGTTCATATAGAGTTAGTAAAAATATGCTCAAAACTCATGCTCATGTACAAAAATGACTATCAAATTCATTTTTAAAAAATGCATAAGAAAAGGGATAAAGTATAATCATCATTTTGGGTTCATGTGAATGAAGAACATGAACATACATCCAAATCAATTTCTCAACTCAAATACTCAAGTTACTTAACTCAGAATGCTCAATAACTCAACTCAAATATTCAATTCAAGCCTTCAAAACTCAACCTCAACTTAAAATACACATAGATTTCTCATAAATAATGAAATTTAGAGTTCATGCTATCAAGTGTAAAACTTTAGCTCAATACCATGTAGGAATGATATGATGTAATAAATTTCTATAAAACATCAAGAGAATTCATAATAAGTGCATAATCTCAATATTTAGATGATATAATTTCTCAAAACACAATTCTTTACCAAATCTTAACTCAAGAAGTTGAAGGGGCGTGTGAGGAACAAGATCTCACACTTTAGTGAGCCTTATATACCTGGGAATTGGAGGAACAATCAAACATCAATGGGTTCTTGGGGTGGGAATCAAGAATATTGCTCTTTCTCCTTTCTCCTCCTCTTGCTCAAGTAAACCCTAGGTGAAGATATAAGAAAGTGAGGCTAAGGATCTGATTTGGGACTTAAACTTAGTCCCCAAAATGGCTAAGGGTTAAGGGAATTGGATGGGAAAATACCAAATTAACCTTTCTTAAAAGCTATCAAAATTCTGTTACGAGCCCCGTTATGATTCGTATACAGTACTACGACTCGTAGGACCCCCCTCGAACCCCTTGGAACAATTTCATAGTCTCTGGAAGTTGCTAAGAGCCCACACTATGACTCGTACCCCGACCTACAACTCATAATAGAGGTTTTATAGTGCAACTCTGCACTAACAGTCTTCAATAAAATGGTCATAACTTTTGACTTCGAACTCAGAATAAGGTGAAACCAGTTGCACCGGAAAGCTAACTCAAAAGGTTTTCATTTGGTATGTTATGATCATCTAATTCTTTGTGTGCTAAAAGTTATGATCATTTAAAATTGACCCTTGCATAATCCAACACTAAAAACTCGATTTATAAGAAAGTCTTGAACTCGTCTAAGTACTAGAGGTCTCTTATGACACTAAAACACTTCCTACATATAGGAATGAGACTTGAATCATAGGTACATATGAGGATAGAATCATAGGGCTTCACACTTTGCCTTGCAATCTCCCTAATATATTTTGTCGTTAAGACCTAGTAGAGTGTCAATCCAGCATGGGGAGGTCTTGGGTTCCTCTCACTTTAATTAGATAGCTTATTATCCACCATTAAAAAAGCAAATTGCATAGTCGGAAATAGCAATCCCCATTCCTGCATCTCCCAGGGCACACTACAAATCAGCTATAATGGTAGCTACAAATGGATAGTGTTTTGTCATTCCTTGAGATTTGCACCTATAGAAGGCGATGTGGGCGACCATGATGATTCTGGTGTTGATACAGAGAGTTGGACCCTAAGGAAACACCATGACTCCCAACAGTACGACGACGAATGCTAGGGGTCGTGTTAGATCCCATTCCTAATACGGCTTAAACTCTTTGCTAAAAATCAAGTAGAAACTCGTGTGCCCAAACTGATCATAGAGGTCCCTCAAGGCATCGCTTGATCCATGAACTCAGTCAATTTGTTTTAGATCAAGGAAATCCATGATTTTTTTCCAGTTGGCTTGTTGGGAATCAGGATACCTTCTTCTTTTCTGAATCTTGTCTTACACCACATACCCACGGTATCGATGACGTCTCTGATTTCTTCAACAGTTGGAGTGATTTCCATAGTCCCAAAGTGAAAGACCATTCTTTCATTTTCCCAATACTCGGTGAGGACTTCTATCAATTCTGGGTAAGCAAGCATTTTCAAAAGTGAGGGCAACAATCCCATATGCTTGTTGAGTTTCCTTTTTTGTTCTGTATTGAGGTCGTTCCACCAAATTTGAAGTTTCTGAGGTGCTTCTACAACCATATCGAACTTGAGAAAACAAGCCATACCTACAAAAAAAAAGGCTCGGTTAAGACCCTCCCTCGGGAGACAAAAGTTGGTTTACCAACACATATGTCTTTCAAATGCCACATAAGATGATGTGTCATCAGGTCTCCCTTTGACACGTTTTGGTGGTTTGCTAATGGACTTAACACCTCCATGTATTAAGTCATCCTAGGCTAATGTTTAGAAGTAGGCATTTGGCTTAGGTCTAACCTAGGTTGTTTAAGAGTCGATTTTGAAAAGACTTGGTACCCGAATTTGACAAACTGCATGGTGAAATAGTGAATGGCATTGAACAATCACGAACCAACTACCCATTTACCATTTTCAAAGAATTATATAAAGGTTTTTTGTGAAGGGACAGTCGCGGATAACCACATAACTGGCCCGTATCCTAATGGAAATAATTTGACGATTGGCAAAATTATGTCGTGAAAATGCCAGCAATATTCAAACTGCTTATGTGGAAAAATTGCTGGTTTAAAAAAAAATATTTAGATTTAAAAATCAATTTTACGAAAATAATAGAGTCGCCACTTAATTTTATTAAGAAAAAATTAAGAAAAATCATTAAAATAATTTTAAAAAGAGTTAAATGGAAAAATCTTTTGAAAATTCCAAAGAATGAGCCCAGGCTTAAATTTTCATTTTAAAAATGTTTTACGCATTTGAAACAACCGCAAACACGCAGTTGTCCAGTGGTCTAGAAAGATTATTTGGCTAACTATTTTTATTTTACTAAAAAGATGATTTAAGACTTGTGATATTTAAAATCATTCAAGTAAAAAGCTTATTTAAGTATTTAGATAAAAATTTTTAAAAAAGAAATTAGAATAACATATCTTTAAAGACTTGGAATTTATAATGGAATCATACTTCTAAAATTTTAACTAAGATGCATAGAACAATTAGAAAGATAGCATATTTTTCTACAAAAAAAAAATTAAGTGAAAGGAGAAACTTATTTTAAGAAAAGATTTG